>CM076579.1:179116960-179339742 GCA_034641835.2 Pinus albicaulis
CGTAAATATCTTATGTTTAAAATATTGATTCTTATGGATTATTAATTTATTAGGTTTTTTAGTTTAAAATATCAATTCTTACGGTTTATTAATCTCTTGTGTTTTTAATATTGATCTCTTGTGTTTATAATATTTATCCCTTGGGTTCACCAATTCCTATGGTTTATAATATTTAAACCTTTGGTTAATATTAATAATATTATAATATTACTAATAATCATTTTAAATAAATATTCAAATATTTATTAATAATGATTATTAGTAATATTATAATATTATTAATATATATTATTAATAAATATTCAAATATTTATTAATAATGTTTATTATTAATATTATAATATTATAATATTTATTTAGTAATATTAATAATATTATATTATTACTAATAATCATTATAAATAAATATTCAAATATTTATAAATAATGATTATTAGTAATATTATAATATTATTAATAATATAACCAACTATCCTATAATATATATTATTAATATATTATTAGTTCTTTTGGTTTATTAATAATATAACCATCTATGATATTAATATATAAATAAATATTAAATTATTATATATTATTAATATTATTTTTATATTAATATATATTATATATATTTCAAGTTTATTTATAGTATGTATATAGTTAATACTTTTAATATATTAATAAATATTTTTAATATATATTTTTAATACTTATTATAATATTATTAATATATATATAATATTTTTATGATTTTAATCATAATTAATATATTTAATATATTGATATTTTTATTAATATATAATATATATATTTCAAGTTAATATAATAAAATTATTATATATAATATTTATTTATTGATATATATAAATTAATGTGATGGGTAGTGGATATAGGCCTATCGGCATATATCAACCACATTGGTAATGTGGTTGTAAATCTATTTTATATACGCCTATCGGCGTATATCAACTACATTAGTTTTTACTAATGTGGTTGTGCTAGTTTTATTTGTTGGACACCTAATCTTCTATGGGTAGGTGTGGAAGGCGAATAGTCACAAATGGAGTCTAAGTGACCTTGGAATGCGGAATCCAAGGGTCACACCTAATGTACTATAAAAACACGTCTATGGTTAATAGTAAGGCAACTCACACCTATCTTTCCTATGTGTGTGTTTAGTTTCTTCATCCACCATGCGTGTGTTTAACATGGTATCGGAGCGGGAAATTGCTAGCCCTGCTCCAATTTTAGCCTGTGTAATTGTGTAATGAGTCACTTGTTTTTGTGGTTTTTCTCTGCTGTCACGCCTTGGCATTTTCATATTTTTCCAGCCCCTATTTTAGCAATTTTTTGCCAATGACTCCAATTTTCTTCTGCTCACATAATAGCTGTCCCTTGGGGTTCCTTTCCTCCCTTGGTGCAGGTTCTGTAGGATGCTAAAAATCATTAATTCTTCCACACATTTCCACTCAGCGAAAATATTGGGAAAGCCAATAAGAAAATTGCATTTTTGTCCATCTGGAATTTACTCTCAAACTCTTGTGAACTATTTTTATATACTTTCAACCGTTTATCTAACTATTCCAGACCTCGAATCTTCTCTGTGTTGTCCTTAGTAGTCTGTACCTGACACCTAATACTATTGATCAGAAGGTGCGTTGCTCTGAAGTTTGAATCGCTTGGAATGCCAAGGTGATAAGGCCGTTGAGAGATCAATCACAAACAAATAGACACCCAACTGATCCAAACTCCTCAAATTTGTTGGCCTCCCTCAACATCGTTGGATTCCCGTGGCTTCTCTCGGCCCTCTCAGTCGGCCTATCACTCCCACAGCTCCCCGACCTCCCTCCACCGCTTCATCTGGTGAACATTGTTCCGCTCCCTCTCGCAGAGCCAATAAGCTGGCACACGCCATGAGCACAAGGGGAAATGTGAAATTATCTGGATGTAAGCCTTCCCTCTGCATTTGGCAATAGAATTCAAGCGCTTCTTTGGAAAACCCAATGCTGGCATACCCTCTGATCATCACATTCCATAAGAAAATATTCTATTTGTTTATCTTCTGAAAAATCAGGAATTCAAAAGACTGGCATGTGTTTGTATCGATTGATGTACCTGATTCCCTCCATTGATTGTTGGCTTGTAATGCCTGAGCTTCAACTGCAACAGTGGCAACGATGAAGTTTTTGTGGTGGATATGCCACATTGTGATGCGCCAAGTACCTCCCAAAGTAGTTTTGAGCTTGTAAGGAGTTCTGCGAGTGAAGAGACACATGGAATTGTGAATTTGCATCTCTCCATTGTTTTAAAATTCTCTTGTTGGCATGCGTGCCTGTTTGCCTGATTGTTTCGTGAAGCTTTCATTTTAAAGTTAGCTCATGCCAGAAATAATTAGTTAGTACTTTAAGAGTTTGTACTGAAGATTTATCTATGAGGAAGTTTGTCAAGAATTAAACCTGCACTAGTATTTGAACATGTCGCTTAAAACAAAGTAGCCCTTGTCCTAAGGAGCAAAGAAGAAAGACTGTGAAATTCCGTGTTGAATGGTCAAGGCATTGTAACATTGGTATGTATTGTGAGAATGAGTGTTGATAGCTGATTTATTTGTTGAATTTGTATGACCCGGCCTTTTGATGTGTAAGCACATTTGAAAGCTCATTAAATTGAATATATATTTGGTACGGTGAAGTTTATATGTGGTGGATTCTTTTTAAAAGGTGTATCAATGCCTTTTATATAATGTTGCCATCATTGATTGAAGTCAAGTCCAGGAGTAGTCAGAATAGTGATGCATTAAATCAGTGGGAAATGACAAAACAACTACCGGAAAGTTTCCAAAGAAAAAAAATCATATACAGTCATGATTATGGAAGCACCATCACATTTTGTATTTGAATAAACAATAACAATATGTTGATGAAGTTTATGCAAACCAAAATTTAAAGGAAGCCACCATTATTAGTTATTGGCTACATGCTCGAGCACTGGAGTCAGATCAAGCTCCCTATAATAATTCTCTCACATCTTCCATACAGTGCCCTGGTTTGTTGTGCATTTTAATCGAATTATTGTGTGTTGAGGTTGAACTGAAGACCGAAATTTATTAGGTTCATGTATTTGGTTCCATTCAAGGTGGAATTGTGAGCGGTGATTGTTTTGGAAATTGGAGAATTCAATATTTGTCTTAAGAACTATTGCACATTGTTATGGATAAATTTCATGAAGCATTAGAGTTACTGAATACTTTGATACATTCCACTGTTGATGGGATGGTTAATATCAGGAAAGCCACAGCAAAATATTTATTTTTTGCAACTTGAATCTCAGCTATAGCAAGAAGAATTACAACAGTGGAGTCATCATTCTGAACTTGTTCTTGTTCAGAACATTGAGACAGACTACCATCAGCAACAAGAAATTGCAGATGCAGTACCCATTTTAAGCGCAGATTTGAAGAAAGAAGGAAAAATCCGTCTAGCACCTCCCAAGCCCATCATCAGACCTTGGGAAGAGCTTGTCCATAACAAGCACATAATTGGTCTTGGATATGACAAGGAGTTGTCCTTTCATATTCCGGACTACTCCAAGCCCATCAAATTTCAGAGTGCCGGATTTCTTTATGACAGTTCACTTTCAGCTGTTCCAGATCCTGCTCCTCTTCCACAATAACAACAACAAATTGTAAAATGCCAACACTGTGATCACGTTGGCCATACGAAAGATCATTGTTTCGATCTTCACCCATGCAAGCACTGTGGTCGGCACACCCACTCTTCACACAAATGCTTCAGAAACAAGCCTCCTGCAAGAACAAAGATTCATCTTGGATGGATCGCTTCTTGGCAATGGGCATCAACAACCAAGAAGATGTTTAAGTCGCATTTCAGAACTTGTTCTCGAATATTGAACAATCTTGCAACTGAGTTTTCGCCATCATCTCACCTTGTACCTGACAGGGGGGAAAATGGTAGTCATCTACAAGCTTCGAAGCCACATCAAGCGAGCTTGAGCCACAATCTCTCATTCCAGATTCAGAGTTGTAGCCAGAGACAACAGTTCAAGTGAACCTGAGCCACACTTCGTCATTCCAGATTCAGAGTTGTAGCCAGAGACATGGATGCCCATGAGCATGCCTTTGGTTGGTGGACAACCTTAAACCATCCATGTGAGGTTCATATTCTTCCTCTTCAAAGAATTCAGAGCACTTCCTCTAGCAGAAGACTTCAGCTTCTTGCCAACTTTGGTAGAGTTCTGGGAAATGCATCAAGCATTCCAGTGTTGGTGGTAATCCTTAAACGATCACAGGTTGTAGACCTCCCTTCTTCTAGGTTGAAGGTCCCCCTCTTCAAATATGAGGGACACTTCCTCTAGTAGAAGCCCTCAGCTTCTTGCCAGATTTGGAAGAGTTCCAGGAACTGCAATAAGCGTTGTGTTCCAGTATTGGTGGTCATCCTTAAACCACCTATTTATGCCAACATTTCAGAGAGCCAATTCAGCCTAAGTGCTACATGCATACTTTGCAGATTTGTATTACAACTCTCTTCTTGGACTCACACATACCCCTCCTTCGGATTAAGGGGGGGAATGTTGGACACCTAATCCTCTATGGGTAGGTGTGGAAGGCGAACAATCACAAATAGAGTCCAAGTGACCTTGGAATGCGGAATCCAAGGGCCACACCTAATGTACTATAAAAGCACATCTATGGTTAAGAGTAAGGCAACTCACGCCTATCTTTCCTATGTATGTGTTTAGTTTCTTCATCCACCATGCGTGTGTTTAACGTTATCTATTTTAGAGCATTACAAAATTTAAAAGATAAATAGATATTAAATGTCTAGTTTAAATTTCTTGGTTTTGTAAAAATGTTTGGTTTTTATAAGTGGTTTTTGTCTGTATAAACCATGTATATAAACTTTTGGCATCTTAATGTAATTTTCTTTTTAAGTAAATAGAAATGAATTAAAAAAAATCTATTTTAAGTTAATAAAAATTAATTAAAAAAAAAACCATGTGAATAGAAAATATGAATGGACTTTGATTCTAAAAAGATCAAAGAAATTAAATTTGTTTTGCTTTGAACGGGTTAAATGATATTTGGTTTTTGTCTATCTAAATCTTTGTACATAGAAAATATGATTGGAATTTTATTATAAAAACATTTAAGGAAAGTCTAAACTTATTCAACAAATTATCTAGTATTTAATTTTTGTTAGTGTGTTAATAAAGTTAGTCTTATGAAAACAAAATTTCAAGAAACCAAGAGCAAGAGCTCTTGCTAAAATTCTTTAGAATTGATTAGTTCATTGACTAAGTTGCAAAAATTGAATTTTTAAATATTTTAGTGACACATTTTAATAATAACTTGAGAATTATTATTGTGTATAAATTTTCTTTTTTAAATTTATTTTTGTTTTAAAGAAATATTTTAATTAAACAACAATAAGTTATATTTTTGTTTTCAATTTTTATATGTATTTTTCTTTAAACAAAATGGTGAAATTTGGAAAAAGATGATACCCTTGGCCTCACTCTAAGTAGGTGTTATTACTTGAGAAGCACCATTAAAAAAAAGTCCACCCAAAATATTTATTTTTCATTGTAACTTTTATAGATTTTATTGGAATGTTTTTCTTAAAATTAAGCTAATAGAATATTTAAACTTTGGACAATATATTTTAATAAATATAAAAAAATATTAAAAAAATTATTTTTCTGAATGCATTTATTCCTTTTTGGTAATGTAATGATAATATTTATAGGGTGAGTGGGTCAGACTTCTTTGGCTTGGGTGGCTACTTCCCTTGAAATCCTACTTTTCTTCTTTAATATTGGGTGGCCACTGCCATCGAAATGCTCTACTTTTCTTCCTTAAAATGGTAGTTCGATAGGTTGAAACGAAGTCTACTACATTCAAAGTAGTGAAATCACACTTTATATCACAAGGACTCAAGATAATATAAGGCTTTGAAATACCATTTTTTCTACAATAGAATATAAGGCTTTGAAATATCATTCTTTTTATAACAAAATGCAAGCGAGGGCACTTTCAAGGTGTTGTTTTAGCTCGAGGGACCTACAAAATTAGTAGGGGCTTCTTTACATGATGGTGTAACGTTGCGGGGTATGGCTAGGGAAACAAAGACCAAAGCTTCTCTAAGTGTTGGCACCCAAACGACCTTTGCTATCTAGTTTCATAAGTAGGGATGGAGGTAGATCCAATTTCTGGTGGAGATCAAGATTCATAGTTATCATTTCTAGGTAAAGAACCGTGTAATAAAGCTAATCAAAAGGGAGACATTCATAGAGTGGTTTTCTTGTTTGGTTCATAAATATTAAAAAAATTGTTTTCTGTGAATATATTTTATTTTGGTCATTTAGCATGGAAATAATTTTTTTATGATCATATAAATGTTAGAAAATTGTTTTCTGCAATACATTTATCTTTGGTTGTTTATATGGAGCCCTTTTGGGAAATTAACCAAGTTTAACAAAAAATTGATGTTCAAAATTTAGACAACAATATTTTAAGGTAAAGTTTACCAATTTAATACATAGATACATACTTGGCTTCCATGATTGAAGTCGATCTCGACATGCCGTAGCTCCAATTTTGCCATTGTTATCAAAATTACCAAATCCTCCCTGTCAAATTGGGCACAATATCAGTACCTAGTTCTAGAATACATCACAATTGAAGCACTCTGGCCCCGTGCCCAAAAACTTCAAGAACAATGAGGCACAATCTTCCTTTGTGGCTTTCTTTGGTAATTTCTCCTTTGTCTCCCTATGTAAAAATTCCTTCTGTCTCCCTTTGTAAAAACTCCTCTCCTCCCCTTCTAAAACCCACTTTAGTGCTCTTATATTTCAAACATAACCTTCTTTTCACCACCGCCTCGTCAATGAGGCATGGATTCTTGTCTTTCGTCCATTACGTGGCTCCTCACGGTGTTTTAAAGAGGAAGTGATCTTTAAGTGATATTTAACTGAATTTTGTAGTCCCGTTTTTATTAAATATTTATTTAAGATTTTATTATACTATACACTTTTGAAGTTTAACATTTAGTTAAGATTTAATTCTTTTATAACATTATAGTTATTTTTTAAATTTTAATAATAATAATTTAATTTATAACTTATATGTTTACATGGTTAGTTTTTTTCATTTGATATATAATATATAATATAATTTTTTTATTTAATTAAATTTTTTTGTATTTATATATTTTGAATAATGCATGTCAATAATTCATTCATTATACTTTTCATAAATGATTAGCACATATATTAATGCAGTGTATGCTATTTAATATATGTATATGTAGCTATCATATGCATATTTACTTTCTATTTGTAAATTGTATGTAGATCATTACAATTGAACATAAATCAAATTATATTTACTATGTTTTTCTTATTACCCGTCTAATTTTTTTGAAAAATACCACATATTTTATATATTTTAGAGTTTTTAATTTTAATAGATCAAATAATATTAAACTGTTATAATAACTTTTCAAATTTCTTTGTTAAAATTAAAATTGCTTTGCTTTGAACCAGTTAAAAGTTATTTATTTTTCTCTGTGAATAGAAAAATATGACTGGACTTCGATTATAAAGACAATGAAGGACTCTAAATTTGTATTGGATATATCATTAATTATTTAATAATTATATGATTGGATTTTGACTATAAAGACCAAAGAGATTGTAAACTTGTGTTGGACATACTATTAATTATTTATTTTTTTGTTTATCTGTGCAAAGGAAATAGGTAATAAAAACAAAACATCAATAAAATTAAGAACCGTTGCTTAAAGTGTTTTAGGATTGGTTATTATTTTATTCACTGAATTACAAAAATTTATTTTTTAAAATATTTGAAAATCCATTATAATATATATATATTTATTAAAGAAACATCATGTCTATAAAAAAGAGAGGATAACCTTTGCCCACCCTTAGTTAGGGTTATTTGAGAAGCACTATTAAAGAAAACCCATTTATATTTTTTTTGAGAAGTACTATTAAAGAAAACCTATTTATATTTTTTATTTTCATGACAACTTTTATAGATTTTTATTGAATATATATATTTTTTTGAATTGGGGAAAGGCTAATAGGATATTTAACTTTTATGTTAGCACAGTCTTTTGCTAAGTCATGAGTCTAGTTCGTAGTCTTATTTTTAGGTTTAAACTTTGAAATTTTCAATTTTTTTTTTTGGTCGCTACCAAAAATTCCGGAAGCATCAGTTTTAGTCTTTTCAGACAATCTGTTATTTTCCCGTTTCTGTTTTATTTATTTATTTTTATTCCGATGCTACTGGAATTTCTGGCATCATACTCCGTTTTTAAAAAAATAAACGAAAAAGCGCATCCGCTTTTGTTAAGCCACATGTAGTGTAAATACGCCTCAATTTTTTTTAAATGTTTCCAGATTTCATGATAGGTGTCGTATTGCAGTCTGTGTAGTTCAAGTCAAGTCGTGATATACGTTGAACCCATGTGTCACCCCCAGTAATGAACTTAACCATTACCTCGTCCTTCCTGTCAACCCTAAGTCAGTTAGACATATGTCTAAGTACATGTTTTTCTAAACAGAGGAGATCATGGTTATTACGCTCAATGGCATAACCGTTTGGATGGATGCACAACAATGCTGTCAGAAATTTCGGGCAATTAACAACAAAGACATCGGAGGTGACTGCCAATCACAAATCCACTTGCTTCAAGACATCTGGAGCCCTCCATATGGAAATACGTAACCAACTGAAGGTCATGATGGATTATCACATGGTGCACATCATGTTAAGGAATATTTTCAATTATGAAGGTTGATTTGCATGGGGTGATGAACCATAGTTTGATTTTAAAACCACCGAAAAAGCAGAGGCACTGTCATTCGAATTTTTAGCTGTTGGAGATCGAATTACTAAGAGTCATAGTTTGAGGAGGAGTCTGGATTTCAGACAAGATTCCAAAGGTGAATACAAGAAACACTTGTAAGGTAAAATCCTCCAACTCTGCCACCTATCAGTTGCAAGAGACATAGTCATTTATTTTCTGAAGATGACTAGAAGAGGTGGAAAAATAAATCGAATTGAGCGACAAGGTGCAGACCTAGTGGATGCAAATTCGAGGGTAAGAAGATTGTTTATTCAGTCAGGGTGTTATTCTCTATGCACAAGGTTAGGGAGCTCTCACTCAAGAGTAGCTCAAGATTTTTCTATCTCTTTTAATGGACAAGAAGCCAAAATTTATAGTCTTACCTTGCAGGTTTTTGAAGACTCCATTGCTGAAAATTTTAACCTTCCATAGGAAGGAGAAAGGTGGTTTAAAGGGCAGGTTATCACAGGAGGAGATCTTAATAGATTCCTCAAAGATGCACACAGAGATCCAAATTGGGCAAAGGGCATTCCAAGTAGCTATCTCAAGAATGGCTGGGCAAAAGCTATCAAGCTTATCAAGATATACCTCACTTGTGAAAGGAGGTATAAAGTTGTGTTACTTTATCACATGAGGTTTCTTTTTCATGTTGCAGGAATGAAGACATTAAATCTACCATATTTCTTGTTGAAAAGCATGACAACGATGTCATCAAAGGTTCAAAATCACACTACTGTTTCAGAGTATTGCTTGTACCATCAAGATTTAATCAAAGTTCTAGTTGAAGAAGAATTAGGAAAGAGAAATAAAACTTGGGACCACTTTTTGTTTTACAGGGCAGGCCAACCTGCACCTACACCTATATTTTCACAACCACACCCTTAGATTTCAAAAATAAGAACAAAGAGAAAGGCCAAAAATAAAATATCTATAAGAAGGTCAAGGGTAAGAAAGAAAAGGTTTCTGCAGTTGAAGCTGAGATAAAGTTAGAAATGGGAGAGATTTCCTTAGCAAGTAAATAGAAATATATGAAAATAGTGCCCCCCTGTTCCTCCTTTTCCTAATGTCTACAGCAGAGCCTGAAGAGGAAGGTCTTCAACTGCAGATAAATCAAAAGCGCAGGTGCTACCAGAAATTCCGGAAGCACATATTCATCAGAAGTTGTAGAAAGAGTATCAACCTATACAATCAGATGAAGAATTCCTTAAGGATGTTGGATATGACTTCAGTAGTAAGAAGAAGAAAGAAGAAGCCAAACCTGTTGTTGGTACCAGAAAGAGGCATACCAGAGACAACAAAAAGTTTAGGCTTAATTCCAAGGCTCTACATAATCCAAGCCTAATTACAGAGGTCATTTATATTGAAGGTAAATCTGAAGGTTAAAAAACAGAGAAATTCATGAAGAAAAACAAGAACAAAACCCCTTCAAAGCAGCACTCAGATCCCTCAAAGAGAAGAAAAACACAAAAGGATTCTAAGGAGGAAAAATACATTGTCAAGGAAGCAACCACAAGAGAAACCAGATTCAGATCATCTGCTGACAACAAAATAGACTTGGATAAGCTTGTTGAAGCTTCAACACACATAGAGGGAAGGTAAAAAGGTTTTTTGATACAAGTACCTTTTTGCTTATCAGTTACAATTTTGAACATCAACTTTGGTGTCAAGGAATATAAGTCTGCACATGATTTTCAATATTTTCTGTGTATTTTTGAAAAAGAAATAGGGTGCTACCGGAATTTCCGGTAGCATTCCATATTTTGCGCAGTTACAGGTTTTTACCAGAATTTTCGTTAGCACCTGTTTTAACTGAATTTTGACACCTGTCAGCAAATTTTTCCGAGCCAGTTAAGGATGGATAAGAACCCATAACTAAATGGATATATTAAGTGATGGTGAAAGGTGGTTATGAGGTTGTTGGAGGTCCTATTAAATGGAGCTACATGGTTATTAAATACCCAAGACACAAGGAGATAAATCAACAGAAAAAAGGGGCAGCATGACAACACACTCAACATTTCAACCCAGATTTCTTCTCTTCTTTATTCTCCATCTGTCCTTTTTGTTAGATTTCGATGGGATAAGGATGTAATGCCTTTTGACACCTATGTAATGTTAGAATTAATGTTTCCTTCTTTTTAGAAGAGATGGAGTTGGTGCGTATTTTTCTATATATACCACTTATAAATACCATTTCCAGGCTAGATGTTGGATGTTGGTCTACCTGAAGACTGAATATAATAAAAAGCCCTTTTGCTTCATGCTAGAGGATTTTTTGACTCAAGAACATCTAATGTGTGGTGTGTCTCTTTTCTTTGTTATTTTCTTCTAAAATATGAATTGTAACAACTAGCAAGGTGTGAGTGGTAAGCTATTAAAGGATTTAAAAGTAAATTACCTGCTTTTAGTTTTCTACAAATTATATGTGTGTTATACAACATGTCAGTGAAGATTTAATAAAGGATTTGTGGAATAATTTATACATGCAATCTATTTTCTGAATGTTGTTTTACTTTGCATAAACAGAGTTTGTGTAAAGAGCCATCATCATAGTTGCGTGACTGATTTAGGATAGGAATATTTCCTAAAATAGGTACCAACTATCCATCTTCTCCATTTGTACACTCTACTCCCTATACTACCAATTTACCCACACAATTTATACTTGCCACAACTTTCCAAATGCATGAAAGTCTTAAATAATATAAAAAATCCTTTCAAAATCTTTGATAATCCATCCCACCACTCAAACAACCCCTTTAAAATTTGAAATGAACTATGATGTGTAAGGTTTACTCCTTATGCAATCAAGGAGTGAATCCTTGCGCTAACATCTTTGGCACGGTTGCCAGGGAGGCGAATTGAAGTTTATCCCCGGGTGAATGAAAAATTTATAAGTCTGGTTTTGAGGTGTACAGTTCCAGCCGTATTTTTAGACTGCTTTACATTTGGCGACTCCATTGTTGAAGTTTTGGCTCCTAGAAGGACTAGAACCAGGGCTAACCCATATTACCCTTTGAGAATCCCAGTTTTTGACCCTGAAAATTTAATCAAGAAAAAGAGTAAACAAAGTTTGCTTCCTCTAGTATTGTTTTCTCAAAGGTTGTCCTTAAAAATTTATCCCTTGATTTTGCAGAGAATCTTGTACCTCCCTTTTTTTCCAACCAACAAACAATATCTACATCACAAGTTGGTGCTTCATCATCTGTTGTTCACAATCCACCAATTTTTGTGCCACAAATCCCAACAACTCACACCATGGCAGGTCCAAACCCACCCCCTAACCGAATGGATGCAATTTTTTCTACAAGGTATGCCCCTCTAGTTTTACCTCAGCCTATGAATGCATTACCTACAAGATATTATCTCAAGTAAATGCCTAAGTTTAGTGGTGAGGGAGAGGTAACAACTGAAGAACACCTTGCTGATTTTTATGCCTATGCTGACAATATGAATATTGAGCATGAAGATGTTTGGATGGGAGTTTTTGTTCAAAGTGTTAAGGGTGATGTAAGTAAATGTTTCAGATCCTTGACAGCTGGTAGCATCACTGGAATTGAAACCCTAGATGATACATTTTTAAGGAAATGAGGTGATAAGAAATATTTTCTGTATTATATCACTGAATTTGGTGCAATAAAAAGAAAAGAAGGAGAATCGGTTTTTGATTTTTCTAAGAGATTCAATAAGATGTATAGCAAAATACCTACTGAAGCTTCAACCAAAATCACTTATGCTGGTGCCTGTGATCCTGATTTTTATTTATTATTGAGAGAAAGAAGATCCACAACACTAACACAAATGCAGAACAATGCACTGGAGGTATAATCTAATGTGTTAGCAGTTGATAAACTCAGAGGAGGGATTGAAAAAGAAAAAAGAAAGCAAAAAGCTGAAGTTTCAACTTCAGGAACTTCAGACATAGATCCTAAGTTAGATGATCTGACCAAGATGGTCAAGTCATTGACTACTGATATGTCCAAGATCAAGATGGAAGAAATACCAACTACTACAAAAAATGTTTAATTTGATTAGCCTAATAGGTAGCAATTTAGAAGACATAATGTTCCTCAAATTTTGCAGCGAGAAAGGAGAGATGTTGATGATAAAAAAGTTCAGCCTCCTTTGTAGAATGCTATTTTTGAAGATGAAGAGGAAGTTGAAAGGTTGGATAAAGCTTCTAATATAAATTTTCTAAGAGACAAAGAAGGGATGATCCATCTTACACAAGCAGAGTATGAAGATTTCATGTCATATACTCAGAATAATGAAGTGGTTCCTGATCATTCCATGATTGCAGTTGATCATCAAAGAAGATATAATATCAGATCAAATACGATTGATGATAATCCAAAGCTTATTTCACAACCCAATAAGAATAAGGATGTAGTTAAAATTTCAGCAGAAATGCAAGTTGTTGAACATAAATTACCGAAAATTTCAGTAGCAGTTAATACTCCTTCATTTGAGGTAAAAATTGCTCACAAACTGCCCCCTGTTTTCAATTTTGAGAATGAAATACAAAAAATAAATATTCTTGTTCCTCTTGTAGAACTCATGAAAAATGATGATTTCAAAAAGACCTTTATGAAAGCTCTTCAATCCCCACCTACCGAAGTAGCTTCTGATTTTGTTAACCTTCAAGATGACAAGCCCACTGTTATTTTAGGTCCATTGGTAGAAGACAGAGATGAATCTACCCCTCCTTTCTATCTATCTCTGGATATTCATGATAATATATTGCATAATTTCCTAATGGAATATGGAGCCTCACATAATTTAATGCCCAAGGTAGTCATGGATGAACTAGGTCTTGAAGTAACTAGAGAATACCAAGCTCTCTACTCCTTTGATTCTCAGAAAGTTCAATGCCTTGGTGTCATCAAAGACCTTGCAGTAAGCCTCTTTAAGTTACCCATGAGAGGGATGGTGATGGATATTGTTGTAGATGACATCCCTCCTAGGTTTGGCATGTTACTTTCTAGGTCATGGATTAGAAGGTTGGGAGGAATCTTGCAAATGGATCTCACTTATGCTACTGTCCTTGTTTTTGGAGGAGAACAAAGAAGACTTTATAGAGAAGTTCAACTGGCATATATCATTAGTGACAACAAAGACCCCACTAATCATCCAATTTATGCTAGAACAACTGTTTTTGGTTCAAGCATTTTACACATGGATAATGTTGTCCTATATGTAGAAATTTTTTAGATTTTGAAGCTTGCTGAAGAACGGATTAGTCATGAAGGTTCTCAACTTTGGAAAATGTATTTTGATGGATCATGTTCCAAAGGAGGAAATGGTGCATGAATAGTTCCCATTTATCCTTTGAAAGAGAGCTCCAATTTTTCTTTCAAACTTGAATTTGAAATAACTAACAGTGTGGCTGAGTATGAAGCTGTGCTGATTGGTTTAAAAACAACAAAGGAGATGAATATTTCAGAAATTTCTGTTTTTGGAGATGCTGAACTTATTATTCAACAAATCAGAAATGTTTATCAAACTAAGCATCCCAGACTCAAAGATTACCAGAATGCAGTATGGAGCATTGTAGAAGACTCAAGCTTTTAACATTTCTTTGGTTCCAAGAGAAAGTAATATTTTGGCTGACTCACTTTATATTTCAGCAAGCTCATTTAAGATTCCAATACCTATAAAGCTAAAATATGAAGTGGAAGTGAGGTTCAAACCTAGCATTCCTGATAATGTCAAGCATTGGAAAGTTTTTGAAGATGATCAAGAGATTAGAAGATTCATTGAAGCTGTTGAAGAGTTTGTTGTCCTTAATGTTGATCAAGATGAAGATCTCATGAAGGATGATGCTGATTTGCAAGATACCAAAAATATGCAAAATCAGATTGTTGATTAGCCTATCATTCATTTGCTTTCCAATCACATTACCAAGGGGTTAATCCCACTCGAGAATCTCTTTGATCAAAATGATGTCTCAGTCAAACCACAGTTGGCTGAAACAGAAGCAGAATTGGAAGATTTCAATTTGGGCACAGAAAAAGAACCGAGGTATGTGAAGTTGTCAAAAGCTTTATCAAAAGAAATAAAGGTTGGATACCATAAGCTAGTTTGTGAATTTTTTGATATTTTTGCTTGGAAATATGAAGATCTTAAGACATATGATACAACTATCATTGAGCATAGGATACCATTGAAGGATGGTACTAAGTCATTCAAGCATAAATTAGGGCAATCCACTATTTTTACCAGTGATGGAGAAGGAAGTGAAAAAACATTTGCATGCTAAAATCACCATTCCATTGAGATACTCAGATTGGGTTGCTAATCTAGTTCCAGTAAGAAAGAAGAGTGGTGAAGTCAGACTATGTGTATATTTTAGAAATCTTAACAAATGTTCCGAGAAAGATAACTATCATTTGCCAAAGATGGAGAATATTCTTCAAAAGGTAACTGGTTCAGACAAAATTTCCATGTTCGATGGGTTCTACGGGTTCTCCAAGACAAATTTAATAAGTACAATTCGACCTTCTCCAGAGATCCATCTGTGTTGTTAAGAATTTAGCCTCTTATCTATCTTTGCAATCAACTCGGTCTAATCAGCAACTGTGTAATTGACTGGTTTGAGGTGAAACCCTAGGTATTTTAAACCATCCTCAAATATAACCGAATTGAAGCGAAACCGCTGCAGAGCAAAGTGAGTCCATGTGGAGAGCATCCATGAATGGTAATAGTAGATTTGGAGTTATTACAAGACATACCTGTTGCTTTGCAGAAAAATTGAAGTATATAGTTGACAACAATTATGTCACCTAGGGAGCCATTAAGAAATATAATGACATCGCCCACAAATAAAAGATGTGTCAATATGCAGTTTTCAGAGATTTTGATACCTTTTAGCCGCCCCTTTCCCTTTCATCAACCAGGCACTTGCTCAGACCTTCCATGAAAAATAGGAAAAGTAGAAGGGAAAGTGGGCATCCCTTTCTAAGGCCCCTCTTTGCATAGAAGAAGTTTGTTGCTGCACCATTGATGATAACACTATAGGAGGTAGAGGTGATGCAACACATGATCCAGTTGATAACTACTATTAGCAAGCCAAGGTCAGTGAGGAGCATTATGATATAAAACCAGTGGGTATGATCGAAAGATTTTTCAAGGTTAATCTTAAGGATCATGCCTTTAATATTATTAGTGTGTATAGAGTGGAGTCCCTCCTGTGCAACCCCAATAGCTTCATGAATTTGTCTGTTTTGTAGGAAAGAAAATTGTTCAGGGGAGATATGTTCAGATAGAATGGGCTTGAGTTTGTTGGAAATAATTTTGGCAATGATTTTGTAAATGTAGTTACATAGGGAAATAGGGGGAAAGTCCTTAAAAGAGGAGGGGTGGTCAGACTTGGGGATGAGGGAAATGAAGGTAGAGTTAAATGCATCATATAGGCGACCTGCACTCCTAGTTTCTTCCACCAACTCAAGAATCTCTTGTCCCAGTAGATCAAAGAAAGCAAGGTAGAAATCAACTAACCATCCATAAGGGTCAGGACTCTTGTCCTTCTTGAACCATTTGAGAATAGGCTCCAACTCTCCCATAGTGATTGGATTGAAAATTTCCTCTACAGAGTCCTAGTCCACATACCATGGGAAAAATCCAGCTACCTTGATGGTTTCTGCCAGCGTGACATCTTGAGGGGATTTGTAGAGGTTCCTGAAGTGTGAAGTGCCCAGGTTGGCCAGCTGTTCAAAGGATGTAGCAGGAGTGCGATCCACATTTTCAAGTTCCCAAATGGTATTGATGGCCTGTCTACCTCTGGAAAATTGCTGAAATAATTTAGTATTTTCATCCCCTTCTTTTCACCATATGGCCCGGCTTTTAAGTCTCCAAGATTATTCCCTGTCTTTGAGGATTTTAAGGCGGTTAGATTCCAATTTGATGAGGTAATATTTGGCAGCATCATATGAAAACCCACCATTATTGGGATCTTCAAGTTGTGCAATCTCCTTCTCAATCCTGGCAAGCTCATGGTCAATCTGTCTTCTCTTGTCTTTTTCCCATTCAATAGAAATTATCTTAATAAGGTGTAATTTATGGGAAAAGGAGGCAGAGAAGGTGTTGTTAGGATGATTCAAAGCACACGTCCAAGCCTAATTAATCATCCTAACATAATATTTATCCCGTAGCCAAACTGAGCAAAACTTGAAGGGAGAGGTAGGCTTGTGGGATTATCCAAAGATCTCAAGGTAAATGGGTGAGTGATCTGAAATGCCCCCTGATCCAAACCATTGTCTGTAAGATACCAAGTGATGTAGCAATTCCTCCTTGATAAGCAATCTATCAAGTCTGTGGGCGATCATAGCTTCACCAATATGTCGGTTGCACCAAGTAGGGCAGGGTGATTCCATGGTGGGATCAACCAAGTGATGGAGAGTAGATAGATATCTGAAGAAGTCTATGAGTGGGTCCATGTGTGCATTGGGACCCCAATATTCGGTAGGGACCATAGAGAATTGAGGTCCTCGTCCAAGATGATGTTATGTGCTTGCATGAAGGTTGTTTGTAGTAGGGAGAGCCAAAAGTCCTGACGATGTTGACAGGGTCCATATACATTGACAATCCTTAATAATTCCCCAAGTTGCTCAGAGAAGATGTTAGCTACAAGTACACCCTCCCTACCCCAGCAGTTGATGAGTATGATAACCCGTGGGTTATAGACCAGAGCTAGACCGCTCGATCGCCCCCGGGCATCCAGTGCATAGAATTCTGCTCATTGAATGATGGCTCATTGAATAATGAATCACTGCCCCATAGACATTCAAAGGTAATGGAATTTGTTAGTGCTCATTGTTGCCTAAAACATCCCCACTCTCTTCCAGCATTCATTATCTGAGACTGAGGAGACTGACTCACTACTCCATCGACATTAGAAGGTAATGGCCTCTGTGAGTTCTCATTGTTGCCTACGACGTCCCCACTCTCTTCCAACATTCACTGTTTGAGACTAAGTGACTTGAGGTTCTATCCCTACCATAGCTAGATCCATTCCGCTCTTCAACGCCCCCAGTTTTCCATACTGCTCCACTTCACAAACCTGCTTTACCAAAATGAAAAATCATGCGCATAGTTACAAACTTATTTAAAAAATTCAATCATATAGTAACCCCACTGAAAACCATTACCAACGATGGATTAAATCCTCCAAGAACACCTCACGCAAATTTATTAGAACACAACACATTCAAAATAAAGACCCTAATTGAAATATAGCAAATGCATTCAGCATTTGGGATGATTACCTTACGGTCGGGCAGAACATAGTCCGATAGGATGATTACCTTACAGTCGAAAAATACTTTCAAACCATGAAATTTTAAATTCCCACCAAATCAATAAATGCGCAAACTTTGAAACCATGAAATTTTAAACTCCCGCCAAATTAATAAATGGGCAGAGGGAAATATAAAAGCAAAAAGCTGCAAAGTCGTGATCACTTTGAAAAAAATTGAAGAGGGAAACAAGGAGGGATCTTAATTCGGTGGCAAATGGACAATGAAGAGAGAATATTATAGGTTATAATAAGGAAGATGCTTTTAAATATTCTTTCTTTTATTTATTCATTTTTCTAGTCTTTTGTCTTGAAGAGGGTGGAATAGATTGTTAGAAGGAAGAGATTACAGATCATATTTATTTTAAATAGTCTTTTTTTTTCATTCAATTTTTTTTGTCTTTTTTCTTATTTTTATGTTTTTATTGAATTTTATAATTTTATTTTTATTTTTTTTATTTTCTATGTTATTAGAAAAATGTAAGTAGATATTTAAAATAAATCTGTCTAAACTGAAATGATTAAAAAACAAAAGATTAATAGATATTGATATAAAGGCATGGAAATAAATTCTTGGACAATTACAAGAGGAGAAAAAGATCACAAGTTAGAGTGTAACATGAGAAGTGGACCTTAAAAAGCACATAGGTCTTCTTTATTGGATATTTAGTCTTAAGTCGGGATATGGGCACCATAGGAGGTATTTATCATCACATGTGGGAGTTAGTATCTATGTTATGGTTAGGAGAGGAAAACAAGGACCCTAGTCCCTAAATTAATCTTTCTCATGCTCAATTGTCATGAATAATACCTCTAGCTAGGAATATGGTCATTTAATATGTTTTGCATGAGAAGAATGGGTCTCATGGCCTTTACTATGGCCAAGGGAGGAAAAAAAATGACTTAAGTCCTAAATAATCAGTGACCACGTTTCAAAGCACCACATTAATTATATTCTCAAAGGGATATTCTATGGCCTCTAGGAGGGATGTGTCTACCATTCAAAGGTTTTTCACACCACAATTTGTTCTTAGAGCCTTGTCATTGGACCTTAATGAAATTATGAGGATTTCAAATCACACATGATGCTTACAAGTGTATAAAGAGCACATTTAACTAGGTTTGAGGGTACATTTTATATGTATCATAATGTATATGAGAGGGAAAGTGGTTTTCAGTGCTAGTGATTTAGTCACACAAAAGACCCCATCAATTTGCGCTTTGGGATATCCCAAAGATTCAATAAGTAATCCAAAGTGAGAGGATTTGTTGTTAAGGTACTGACAATAGAAACAACCCTCTAGCGTTAAACTTTAGAGACAAAGGGGTATTCAAAATTTTAACAATGTAGATGGATTCAGAGACCCCTTTGTCTCTAAATTTTAACACTGCAGATGGATTCAGAGACCACTGTAGTTAAATGTGCCACTTTGGTATCAAAATTATAATTTTCCATTTCCGAAGTGACATAATTAAAAATTACTTACATAAATGACTAATTCATATACTTGTTGTACTTGTTATTTGGCCATATTTTTATTCTTGGACTATAATAGTCATTTATGTTAGTCATTATTATTTTGGTCACTTATATCTAGTCATATATTTTAGTCCTAGACTAAATTAGTCATTTAAATTAGTCGCTTTTCGTTTAGTCAATTATTATCTAGTCATATATTTTAGTCCTAGACTAAATTAATCATTTAAGTTAGTTGTTTTTAATTTAGTCACTTATTATCTAGTCATATATTTTATCCCTAGACTAAATTAGTCATTTAAGTTGGTCATTTTTAGTTCGGACACTTAAAATTGCTCAAGTTTAGTAGTAAGTCACTTGAAATATTTACGGTGACTAACCTTTTTAGTCACCTCGTCACTAATTTCATCATGTTCTACTAGTGTAATCATGGTCAACCATGGTCCAACCCAATGTCACATTGTGACAAAGATTGTCTCAATGCAAAAATAAACTTTGGTCAACCATGGTCCAACGTCGCATTATGACAAATATTGTCTCAATTATGAACATCAACCATTATTAAACATGGTTGCGACAAAGATTATCTCAATATGAAGACGAACCATGCTAAACCTTGCTCAACCATGTTTATTTAAGGGTTTTTAAAATTTAACTTAGGGTTTATATACCTTGGGTTTATAATATTAATTCTTTGGTTTTAATATTATTCTATTAGGTTTATAATCACTTGGGTTTCACGTATTAATCCCTTGGGTTTATGATATGAATCCCTTTGATTTATTAATCGAAGGTTTATATTCTTAGTGTATATATTATTCATAGGGTTTATAATATTACTCACAAGGTTAATTAATTAATTAATATAAAAAATTGAATTAAATTATTATTATTATTTTTTATTTTTTAATATAAATAAATAAATTTATTATTATTAATTATTATTATTATTTAAAATTATTAATTAATTAATATTATTACTAACCATTACTAATTTAATTGTACTAGCACAACCACATTAATAAATGTGGTTGATAAATGTCAATAGACAAATATTAACCGCATTTAATAATAATAATTATTATTATTAAAAATTGTTAATAATTGTAATTGTAATTAATAACTATAATTAAAAATTGATTAATTAATAATAATTAATAATTACACATTATTAATAATTATTAATACTTAGCAATTAATATCAATCATTAATATTAACAATTAATTGACTTATAGTATTAATCCATTTTTTTATAATAATTATCTTTTTATGAACAAAAATTACTAATTATTAATAATTGTAAAGTATTTTTTTTTTTTTTTTTGAGTAAGATTTAATCTATTAATATACAAAAAGATTACATGGAGGCCGAAGCCTCAGAAATTCTGGCCCGAGAGATGGGCATTCTAGCACAACCATGAAAGTTTGACAGAATAGCAACACACAGTGCCTGTAGACTAAAACAACTATGATGGACATAAAGACTTCTAAGCACAGAGAAGCCGCCCTAGATGGGGAAACCAGCCTGAGAGTCAAAACAGAGTATTAACCTACAGCAATAAGCTACTGAGATGTAAACATAGTTATACAAAATGATCTGCCGCCCACTAGGGGAAAATCGGCATTCAAAACAGCAACAAGGGTAGAACCAAAAAAACCGAGCCACCATGCGCGAGCCAGAGCAGAGTCTGGCACAGAGAGTAGGCCAAAACCGAACAGAGAAAGGAGAGGCCATTAATTACCAAAAGAGGAGTGAGGCGATTCAACCATCGGGCATGCCGGAGCATCCTCGTCCTACATAGCAGCATTGACATTCGAAGCAGCCTGATTGGAAGTGTACATCCTACCAATGTCGCCCAGAGCAGTGGAGCTGCCTCCCTTGAGAGCTTCAGCATTTGAATCCACGAACAGGTCCTGTAAGGAATCACCATCAACCGACTTCTGCTTCGGACCAGAGTGAGGAGGAGAACCGGCCTTATCCAAGGTAAGGTGCTCCGGAGGAGAATCAGCCAACTTGGCAGTCGAATCAGGCGGTTCTTCATGGAATTCGATTGTGATAGAAGCCCTGACAGTGGGCATGTTGAGAAGGCAGGGGAAACGAAAATGGGCTGTGTGTTTCTGACCCGGAAGCAAACTGGAGAGATTTCTAGCCAGCAAATCAAACCTACGCCCCATCAGAGAGCTCCTACCGCTACGAGTATTGGGATAACGACCTCTCAAGGCATCAAAAGGCGGTGAGGATGAGCTGGGCGAGGAAGGAGATGGTCGGCGAGAAGTACCCCCGCGACAGAGGCCCCTATTGCTTCTCATCCTGTGTCTCAGACGAGACATTGAAATCAGAAGCAAGGGCTTGAAACTGAGCGAAAAGGAGAGACTCAGGCCGAGACTAGAAAGATGGCGGGTGTCGATCTCCGCGGGGAGAAAGACAAGGCGAAAGCCAAAGAGATGAAAGCCAAAGGAATTAATCACAGGGGTATTCGTATCACATCGAAAGCCAGGAGAATACAAACCAGAATGGAAGCGTCCCGAAGAAGCCATGTTGAAATAGCTGGAGCGAGAAACTGGAGGAATGTGCCACTTAATTGCTCCGGACCAGTCGAAGTTAATGCAATTGATGTCACTGTGGGTGCCAAGGAGATTGACGGCAGATGAACTCCACGCGCCCGCCAACCGTCCAAGTCCCCCATTAAACTTGTAGATCACCCGCATCCGGGTTTTGGATATCCTTTTGCACCAAGGATGTGCAGTCCTGTATGAGTTGTTCATCATTGGAATTCTGCAGCAAACCTTCGTAGAAAGGAGAGGACTGAAGAGCTCCTTGATTGGCCAATCGATCAACAACAGTGTTGGTTGTGCGTCGAATGTGCTTGAAGGTTATTGCTTTAGGCGTCTTGAGCCAATTTTCAATGAGTTCCAGTCTACTTTGAAGTCGCCAACTAGAAGCAACGTTGGAAGCCAAGGCGCCAGAGTGGAGACGGTTTGTCGCTTCAATCAGGATCTGAGAGTCCCCCTCAAATTCCAACGGGAAGAAATTCTCTTTCTCTGCAATATTCAACCCCTGCCATAAGCCTTCGAGTTCCGCAACGTTATTAGAATCGCGTCCCATAGAGCCGAAATATATGTGAGTCATAGTTCCTTCATGATTCCTAAAAATGCCTCCAAATCCAGCAGGACCTGGATTGCCCTTAGCCACTCCATCAAAATTCATTTTGAAAGAACGTGGCAGAGGAGGCGACCAAGAGATGGGCGAGTCAGCGTGCTTCAAAGTGTTCTGGGAATGCAGATTGGCGTGACTGAGATCAAGGTCCCATCGCTTCCAAATGAGACATTCAGATGGGGAGGTCGGCATATCCGTGTCTTGCCAAGTAGTTAGAGCCAGAGTCTCTTGCAAATTGCGCTTAAGATTGGACCAAATGATTGCATTCGGTGTGGCTCTATCCTTGAAGATTCTGTGATTTCGCTCCTTCCAGGAGGCCCAGTAGATGAAACCTGGGAACAAATTCCAAATGCTGTTGAGCAGATTACATTGAAATGGCAGCAAAGGCCATCTTCTGATTGTATTATTGATATCCCCTTCCATTCGCCCTGTTCTTCCAAAAAATAGAGAGAATTGGTCCCAAAGATAAGAAACTAATGAGCAAGAATCAAGGAGATGCTGCATAGTTTCAATTTGAGACTGACAATTGGGGCATCTTGAAGGACCGATGAAGCCTCTTTTTAAGAGATTGTCCCAGGTAAGAATTTTTCCTTTGCTGAGAAGCCAGAGGAAAGTAGAAATTTTAGGCTAGGAGTGAGGCTGCCAGACTTGAGCCCAAATACGATCCTGCTGTTCCTGCTGCGGGCAAAAGAGAAATATGTAAGCTTCTTGAGTTGAGAAGTTTCCCCGTGTAGTGTAACCCCATCTTAATTTGTCAGCTTGATTGGAAACTTTAATTCTTCTAAGACTGAGTTCTTGTTCAATATCGTCAGAGGTTTCTCCAAGCCAATCTTCTTGCCAACAAATTGCTGGTTTCCAGACCTGATAGCCATGAGAGGGAACGGGTTGCCAGAACTTGTTGACAAGAGAGGGGATGTTAGTCCAAAGATTATTTTGCCAAAGGGGTCTATGGAAGAGCGATGAGAGCTTCGACAACTGCTACCAAGAATCTTCCCAAAATCTAGCTTTATCTCCTGAATGTACTTCCCAGAAACTGTGAGTTTGAATGAAGGCACCATGAAGTTTGGCAGCATTCCATATCAAAGACCCAGGCACATCAGAATTGAGACGGATGAGATCAACCTGAGACCTGCCCGGAGCATATTTAACCTGCCAAAGACGAGCCCAAGGGATGTGTGGTTTAGAGACCCAGTTCCACCAAATACGAGCCCCCATGGTAAGATTGCTGTGTAGCGGGTCCCTTAAGCCCAAACCTCCAGTATTTTTAGGAGTGCAGACTTCAGTCCACTTGACAAGAGCCCATTTTCTGTTAAGACTCGAGGAGCCCCATAGGAAGTTCCTTTGTATATTGCGAATTTGCTTCAACACCCATTTAGGAGCCGCCAGGATGGAAAAGAGGTATAGAGGCATGGTTTGCAGAACAGATTTAATTAAGATGACTCTGTTGGGAAAGTTGAGAGAGCGATAGGTCCAGGAGGATAGGCGAGCTTCCATCTTATCTAACAGGGCTCTCCAGGAGGTATGCTTTATAGCAAAGTCGATCAGAGGAGAGCCCAGATATTTGGAGGGAATAACATCAATCTTGAAGCCCAAAATTCGAGCTATATTATGCTGAGTGATGGAAGGGGTGTTAAAGAAGAAAATGTGGGATTTAGCAGCGTTTATGGAAGTACCAGAGGCCTCCGAGAAAGTGTTAAGAAAATATTTGAGGGTTCTTGCTTCCTGAACAGAAGGATGGCCAAAGAGAAAATTATCATCAACAAATTGTTGATGAGTAATGGGGGGACTGTCATGGAGAGAAATACCTTTAATAGAGCCAGAGGAAACAACATGACTAAAAAGACGACCAAGACCCTCCGCCATGAGTACAAAAAGGAAAGGTGATAAGGGGTCCCCTTGCCGAATACCCCTAGAAGACCGGAACGGTAAAGATGGAGAGCCATTGACAAGGATAGAATAACTGGGAGAGGAGAGAAGGCTCATTACCCATCTATTCCAAGCAGCATTGAAACCAAAGGCTAATAAGACATGTTTGATATACTGCCAGCTTAATTTATCAAAGGCTTTTGAGAGATCAAGTTTAAGAAGCATACCTGATTTCTTGAGGGTTTTGAGGGAGTGGATAACTTCATGAGAAAGGATTATACCATCCAAAATTTGACGACCCTCCACATAACCAGTTTTCTCTGGCGAGATAAGAAGAGGAAGGAGAGGCTTAAGTCTGTTTGCAATAACTTTGGAAATCAACTTGTAAATAACATTGCAAAGCGCTATGGGTCTGTATTTATCCGAGGTGCTTGAGTTCTCCTCTTTGGGAATGAGAGCAATGAAGGTTGTGTTCAGTGAGGGAAGGATCCAGTGCATGTATCGATATTCCTCCACTAAAGCCCAAACTTCCAACTTAATAAGCTCCCAAAAACCATGAAAAAAGTTGGCTGTGAAGCCATCCGGGCCAGGCGCTTTCCCCTCCTTAAGCTGTGTTATGCCTTTCTCAACCTCCTGAAGAGTTACCGGCTAAAGAAGCATTGCATTGTGATCCTCGGTAATGATTTTAGGGATATGTTGGGTTATAGAGAAAATAGCTTGCTCGCGATTGCCATCCGGTTCCTGTAAGATGTTTTTGAAGTACCCTCGAAGTTCTTTGTCAATATCCTCATGCGTTTCAAGGCGTGTCCCATTATCACTATTCAGAAAGGTGATATGATTATGCATCCTTCGCTGAATAGTGGACCTGTGGAAAAACTTGGTGTTTTTCTCGCCATCTTGTAGCCATCTGATACGAGATTTTTGTCGCCAGAAAGTCTCTTCCTGTAGCCTGCTTTTGTCAATTTTTGTTAGGAGCTCCTTTTCTTGTTTACCATAGTCCTCTGTTCTGCCTTCGGTTATGATTTTCTGCTGCAATAGTTTCATTTGAAGCTCGTACTCCCTTTTGTTGTCGAATATATTGCAAAAGTGGGTTTTATTCCAGTGTTTGAGAGAGAATTTAAGATTCTTGAGTTTTGTTGGAATTGGAACATTTTTGAGCCTTCTACTGGAACAAAGGAGCGCCATTCCTTGGTGACAAAGTCTTTAAAACCAGCATGGGAAAACCAAAATGATTCGAATCTAAATGGTCTGTTGCAATGCGCTCCCGGACGAGACCACTGCAAGAGGATAGGCCAATGATCCGAGCCTGCGAGGGGAAGTATGGAAGAATGAAAATCCCCCCCAAGATGAATAGCGTTGTCTGTCATGAGGAATCGATCCAACCTGGATGCAATGTGCAGCGGCCCACTACGTTTGTTGTTCCAGGTGAATGTGCCATTAGAAGTCTGCATATCCACAAGCTGATTAACTGAAATGAAGTCTTTAAAGCCTAAGGAGTCTCCTTCAAGTCTCTACCTGCCTCCAGAACGTTCCTCTAATGTTGTGGTCATGTTGAAATCCCCTCCGCAAAACCAGAGTGGGAATCGCCTTGTAGAGTTTAGATTTGTCAAGGTGTTGAGCAGATCTAATTTCTTTTGAATTTCTTGCGGAAAATACACATTGGTTAGGTGTCCATGAATGTTGGTTCCTAACAAATGGAATGTCGACTAGATACAGAAATGGGAGGCGTGGAAGTCATACAAAGAAAGGCGTTGGGGATCCCATAGAATTTCTAACCCACCCGAAGCGCCAGACGCATCCACAGAAACTGATCTACAGTTCGGCCAGGCTTTGGTCATAATGCGCTCAATAGTGTTGCTATTACATTTTGTCTCCTGTAGGAAGACCATAGTAGGGTTGTATTTCTGAATCATATTTTTGATCATCCTGTGCTTTGAGGGGTTGTTTAACCCTCTCACATTCCACGAAACTAGCTTCATGAGGAACTAGTCGGGAGGGACTTGTAAAACTTTGTCAACTGAGGGAATCTGCCTGATTCCACCAGTATTTCTCCTGCTGAGATGGTTCTCTGTAAAGTTGTCTTTCTTCCACGTTTTTTCGATTCCTTCATAATTTTCTTGTCGTCCCAAGGTCCTCCAGCTTGGATGCCTAGGGAGTTTCTTTGCTGAGCTCGAGTGAGGACCACTGCTAGCTTTTCAATTTGATGAGGTTTAATTTTACTGAATTCTTTCTGATGGCAGGCTTCCTCCAGAGCCAAAATGTCGATCTCCCCAATGTTGACATTTTCAGGCTTGTCTTCCATAATAGATGGGAGATTCAGATCCATGTCTTCCGACCCAGTAGGTGGGACAAAGATCTGGGAGCAGTCTATATCCATGAGTGCAGAGGCAGAAGTGGGAGGAATAGTTTGGATCTCAACCGAGGAGGAGACTAAAGAGGCTTTGGTAATATCAGAAGCTAAAGAAGATTTGAGATTCGAATCAGGGGCGTTCGGAGTGGGGCTAGAAGAGAGGGGCTGCCCCTGTTGAGCATCTAAGTGGTCCTGAGAAGCAAGAACCTCAAAACTGTTGCTTGTGCTGGGAATAGTGGAGGCGGTAGAGATGATAGGAGTTTTCTTGGAGTGCTTCTTCTTGGAGGACACTTTCGTAAAGCCTTCAACATCTTTTCCAACATTAGGGGAGGAGGAAGCAGGTTTCTGGTTCAATGGGTAGTCCTTGAAAAGGTGACCATGCTCATGACATTTTCTGCAATGAAAGGGGACGTGCTCATAATCAATAGTCTGAATCCATTCAAAGTCATCGTGGAATAAACTTACCGAGTCTGTGAGAGGCTTAGCAAGGTGCATGTAGACGCAGATTCTGGCATAAGAAGTGTATCGCCGAAGTTTTGTTTCCTCAGCCACCTTTATGAACTCTCCAAGTCCATTTCCAATATCCCTCAGCGTTTCTTCGTCCCAATATTCCAAAGGCAGGGAGTACATTCTTATCCATACCGGAGCCCAACTGAAATCCTCCTTGTCTGGATGGAATCTTTCAATCCAATCACGCAGATAGAGGCCAGCAGAGTTAAAGAAATAGGGGCCCTCTTCAAAGATGCGCGTCTTGTCTTCAAGGCAGTGAAATATGGCAGTAAAAAAACCTTTGGGTCCAAGCTGCAAGGTAACTTGACCCTTGGGTTTCCATTTGGATTTTATCCACCCCTGCAGAGCTTTTTCAGTCGGCCAGAGACCGATGAACTTCCCAATGAGGGCATGATCCTTCATGAACTGAATGTGTCCATTGATACGGTGACTGGGGAGATCGATTTTGATCCGATCTGCAGCTTTGGGTATACAGGTGGCAGAGGAGGCTTTCTGCTGTGCCTCCGTATCATTTTGTTCAGTACTGGTGCTTCCAAGAGGCTCTGAACTTGTCTTGGCATCAGAAATATTGTCTGTAGTGATAACCTTGTCAGAAACAGTTTGCGATCCAGGCGTTACGTTAACCTGCGAGTCAGACATGGCAGCAGAGGCAGAGTTCGGAGGAGGGGGGGTATTACCCACCCCTCCCAAAGAGGCGGACATTTGTTGCGCTCAGAAGGGATGACACAGGAAGTCGAAATCTTAAAGAAGAGAGCAAGTCAAGCCTCGGCATGGAGCGAGATCGACTTTGGTAATATCAAACCCTAGCAAACTAGACAGACCGCCGCCATCCTTCGGCATAAAAATTATTATAATTATTAAAAAATATATATTTTTAAATTAATTTGAGTGGCCTTAAAGAAAAACACACGTATTTCATTTCAAAATGTCAAAAATTTTCAAATATCAAAATTTTTAATTTCCCTCGCTCATTTCCCTCCAGTTGCATGGTTTGTCCAAGGAAGGAGGGAGGATGTAGCCATACTGTTGCCGGTTTTGAGGAAGGATGCAGCCATAATATTGTAGGTTTGGAGGAAGGATGTGGTAGATTTGTGCCCCGAGCCGTGTTCATGGATCTGGAGCCTGGCACCATGGACAGTGTGAGGATCTCTACATTTCTCTCAAATCCACAACTCCAAAAACAAGTACTCTTATTATGCAACCCATTAGCAACCCGATCTGATGAAACAAATGCACAGTGGCCTCTGTGGGAGCTTATAAGCCTAATCTAGGCTTGGATCTGCCTCTCCAGGGAAACAATACCCAACTGCGATTCTTGATCCAGTTTCCCAGACAGTGTAATAGCATTGTTGAAGCAAGCTCTAAGCCCTAATCTACCCTAAGCGTATAGATGAAGAATATATATGAAACCATAGGTGCATCTATTTTCTTCAATGAGTGTTAGAAATTCGAATTATATCTGGTATGCAACTGCAAGTATTCTCAATCCTTGTTATAGATAAATGAAAAGCTATTTTCTTCAATGAGTGTTAGACATTCAAATTATATCTAGTATGAAACTGCAAGTATTCTCAATCCTTGTTATATGGTGCACAAAATGTGAATATGGCAAATTCTAGTTGTGCTCTGAGCATATTCACTTATTGTCCACTTCTACAGGTCTTGGAACAACTTCTGTTATTTTCGTGGATAAGTCAATAGATGTAGTATGTCGCTTCTTCCCTGAGATAATTATGTTCGAGGAGATGGTTATTTCGAGATCTAAATCTTCATGACTGCTTATGTGGGCGCTATTTTTTTGTTTGTATTCCCCTCAACTTTTCGGCTTCCTGGAATTTTTGTTCTACAAAGTGACTCTTTAGATTTTCTATTTGAATTTCCTGATAGGCTGCCTCTGGGGCGCTTCTTGATCTTTTCTTAGACCATTGGCCTTTTTTATGGCTCTATTGCTGGGCTTTTTAAGTTTTGTTTTGTGGATCATCCGTCTGGACATTGGGAAACGATCGATGCAAATGTAAACGCCTTTTTTTTAATGAAGGTCATTGTGTTTTTTTCTTCTGAAAAAAAGTCAACAGATGTAGTAGATGCAATAGTTCGTCTTTCCTATTTTTATAAGCATGAAAGCTGTGCAGAAGAGCGGGTCAAATGAAATGAAGTTTTAAGAGATGTTTTTTCAATTGATTGGAGGATTCATCGCTAATATACAATGTGCTGAAGTATGTAGCCTATGATTTATGGTGTTCTTATCAAAGAAAGGATGAGTAGTCTTAAAATCAGTTTAAATAAATATTGAAAATTGAACAGGTCGGATCCCTCCTTACCAAAAGACGTCCTTTTACATATTCAAATAAGTATAAATATAAAGCCAAACTTTTCATTCTGGCATGGAATAACAGTCAAGGAAGAAGAAAGAATTTGCATATGAAGAAGAAAAAAAACTGAAGAAAAGGGGGAGATTTGAATCTGAGGCAGGAGGACAAATACATTTGGCACCTTTTGGAGAAGCGTCTGTATTTTTGTTATATTTTCTGTTGACAGAACTTTGGGAAAATATCTTTGCTTGAATTATAATTCAAGCTCTTTTGCAGACCCCTAGAAACTCAGACCTGTAACTGAATTGTGACTTGTGGCACTTAATAATTCAGATCTGTTGCACATTCGGACCTGTGGCACACCTTGGATCTATTGCAGAGAAGTCAAAACCTGTGACCAGTGACTATACCTCGGACCTGTGGGAATATCTCAACCATGAGTTAACATATTTTGGACCTGTGGTTTAGTGCAAACCTGTTCATAATAGGTATTACATGCCTCATCAAGACCCAAGTAGTTGCTAAGGTACTCTGTTGTTACTAGTATCTACTAAGGCCTGTGCATGGAATAGGTCACCTGGCCGAAATTAGATTATTGTTGTCTTTGTTTCATTCATGAGGACCTCCTCAAGGATGGTGCCCTGTTAGTATGTAGTAGGGTAAAGCCACTCATACCGAATGAATTTTTACAATACCTGACAACAATTATAGACTCTATATTTCTGTAGGTATGATGGTCTAAATCCGAGTGCAATAATTTGAGTAATTCATAGGCATAGCCTCAAACTGAGGATACAAAAAGTTAGTGTGCTTGAGCTTGAAAATCTAGTCCTGCAGAATGTTTTGAGTAACTGTTATGTGTTAATTTTTTTACCAAGAGTAGGTAAGCACAATAAGTAAGAGCAGTAGCACCCCTAAGCCCTGGGAATAGCATTGGTTTACTCCTTATTTGACACTGTTGCCTTAGGTGAATCGTTAAACAAGAAGAGACAAGGGACGTGCACAAGTCACCTGTAACTGTTATGTGTTAATTTTTTTACCAAGAGTAGGTAAGTGTAATAAGTAAGAGCAATAGCAGCCCTAAGCCCTGGGCAGAACATGAGTTTACTCCTTATTTGACACTATTGCCTTAGGTGAATCATTTTCTCCATTTTGTTCGAGTTTAGAATTATAGATTAGCACATGGTTAATTGTTGTAAAGTGTTGATTGTGGTACTGTACAGTTACAGTAGCAATGGCTTTTTGTTTTTAAAGGAAATCCTTGTGTAATCCCCTCTCCTTCTTCGACACATCTGGATAGAGGGAAGCTATTCTGAGTCAGTTAATTTGATTTGAACCCATGATCAATGCGCTGATGTTTTCCATAAAATTGCATTTTCCTTACAGGCCCATGTGAGATGGCCTGTCAACGTGCCTTTATTTCTCATCTTGCAGGTCCAAGCCAGGCATTGAGTCCCGTTTTTCTTCCTTTATTTCTCATCTATTCATTTTTACTACTGTTTATATGTACCAAAAGTGCCATTTCCAATGAAGGTAGGTGTTACTGAGAATTTTAGGTGCAATTTCTTTAAATTTCTCAAGTTTTTTCCCTGAAAGTTGAACCCTTAAGCATGCATTTCATCCTTGCCTCAGCTCTGTCTGGCAGAGCAGACTAAAAATATAATGGCAAACATGTTTGTTCAAGTATGGACTCTGCAAGAGGATTTCCTTTTTTTTGGTTGCAATTAAAGTTGCATTTTTTTCATCAGGCAATAAAAACTCTTATCAAATTGCAAGGTGTAATTCCAATCTAACTAATATGGGGCAGAAAACATGCCATGAACATCCAATTCAAAAGTTCTTGTTAGGGTTTAAGTAGCTTACAATTCTTGTTCCTGACATTAGTTTTTGAAATATCAATTTGCTAAACTGTTTTAACCCAATTTTCTCTTGATTTTATGGAAATTGGGTGTTTGGATCTAGAAAATTTAATCTCTATTATTTTGGCTTCTCTTAGTATGAATACAAATTTAATATGTAAAACCCATTACAGTAAGTAATCAAGTGTTCACTGGAGAAGAAATACCCAGTTTCAATACTCATGCTCTCCTCCTTAGTATGGTAGTTCACTCAAGTCCTCTGCCTCCTGCATACATCCTGACCTCTGAATCAATTAATTGTGAGACTATCATGCTGGGATACACCATGTTCAAACTCTTTGCCAGAAGAGCAGACAAATTCATCTCCATATGGGCAGAGAGGAAGAAATTGCAGGTTTAAGGTTTAGTCATTGCAAATGGAATCACCGCACTTTTGACTATTTTTCAATCCTCCCAAATGCTATTGAGGAAGCAAAAGTAAGTATATTGTTGATCCATGGACACCTATTAAGCCTTTCAGATAGTTGGAAGAAACCTACTATTTGAGAGGCTGAAGGTATACCTCTCCTATGCTTGGCGATCTCTATTATTATGACCCTATATGAGATTCAAATGATCATCTCTAGGGTCTATTATATACATTAACATAGTAGTCAAGCAAGGGTGTCGACTGCCTCACATTATTTGGACTTCATATTTATGGATGAGAGTTTCTCATTTCAAAATCCATGGGTGGTAAAGGTGGAGGCCCTCTATGGGATCTCCATTTCACTATTTTTTGACAACACTATCCTTATATTTCACGAATCCAAAAACAAAAGTACATTTTGAGATCATTCTGGGATGAACATGGTCTTCAAGTCCACCTTGCAAACACAAAATCATGTAAGTTAGCTCTCCTTCTTTTCAAGGATAGCAGGTAGAAATGGTGACATCCTAGTCTTTCCTTTGAATGCTATTATTTGGTTCATCTTTTAACTTGTTTTCAACATTTGTATCAATGTTGAATAGAGGATTGCAACATTAAAAACCTTGGAGAGATGATGTTTCCAACTTCAGTTTTAGGATATTCAGGCTAAGTTCTTGTTTCTTGAATTCTTTTCATAATACTTTGTTACACATGACTTTCATTTTCTTCTTGCAAAATTTATAGAAATGAATGGATATCTTGTGGATTGTTGTAAACAAATTTAGTTCTATTACCATGCTCAAGAGAATTTAATGTTTGTCATTATTGCAGGATAGAGATATAACATAAGAGCTCAGTTCTGTGTTGTAGCTTTTTATTAAGACTTGAATTAGTTAAACCCTCAGACCTACTGCAACCCTATATTGAGGCTTGGTTCTATTGAAGCCGCCATACTTTGGACCTCTTCATTGCAGTCTCAGGCCAGGGATATAGCTACAGGATTTTGACATATTTTATGCAATGAACATCTATTAAAATCTCAGAGAGTGTGAGGATCTTTGCATTTCTCTCAACTCCAAAAATCCAAAAACAGGTATCTTATTCTTCAATACAACAAGAATTTTGGTTGGCATTTTAGCTTTTTTTTCAGGATCTTGTCTCATGGGTGTGCTTGTAATTTTTTCTATTGGGACTACAACCCATTACCAACCCGATCTGATGAAACAAATGCACAGTGGCCTCGGTGGGAGCTTATAAGCCTGATCAGACCTTACCATAGAAGCTGCACTGCTATCACTCATTGCAGGTGTTACACTGGCTAAGCTTCACTTGGCTTCATCGCCTTTTCCCCCTTGTTGGAACCCTACTATATGACACATTTGATTGTCTAGACGAATAATATTATTTGTGTGCACGTGCAGTGTAGTCAATAACCCTAAAATATCTGCACTAGTTTCATCATTACTCTTGAGTATCTCAGATCCCAATGAATACAAAAAACATTCCCTTGAAATTCTTCTGCTGGTATTTTTTAAAGTTTTGCATCAGGCCTTCTATACCATTTTTTGTGAGATTTGATGTTGTTTATTTATTACCAACATCTTGTATTCCTTTATCTCTTACCATCATTGCAGACAACGTTTGTCAATACTATTGATGCTCCATCACTAGCATTGTTGGTGCCTATAGTCCACCATGGTATTAGGGAAATAAGTGCCGATACGTGCAAAGAAAGTAGCCCGGATTGTTGGACACATGTGTTCTTTGGTAACATAGCCAAAGGATATGCTACCATATATAAGCTTGATGCTTCCTAAAGTGAAGAAGGTATTGGCATAATCTTTTTCCCTGTATGTGTCTTATTGAGATATTTTGTTCAGACATTTCTAATTAATTTAAATTCTGCATAGGTTCTTGTAGACCCTATACCAGAAGTATGTGCTGTTGCAGCGAGAGCTCTTGGGTCGCTCATAAGGGGCATGGGTGAGGAGAACTTCCTGAATCTAGTGCCTTGGTTACTGGAGACTATGAAATCAGATAATAGCAATGTTGAGCGATTAGGAGCTACACAGGGCTTGAGAGAGGTAATTGAAATTATGCTAAAAAATTCTTTAGTTGTGGGAAACTTATGCATGCCTAGACACTTAGGCCTGTGAAAAACCTACTCGAACTACAAACATTAATTGATTGGCACCGCCATGATAGTTCCCTCCACTAGGAAGAAAAGTTTCTTTCTCTCATGCCAGTGGACTTGCTGGCTGGCTTACCATTTGGTTGACGTAAAGCCTTACTATAAGGATGGAAAAAATGATTGCACTTTTCTAAGTCTTTCATGCATATGTGTTCAAGTTTAGAATTATAGATTAACACATGGTTAATTGCTGCAAAGTGTTGAATGTGGTACTCTACAGTTACAGTAGCAATGGATTTTTTTTTTGAAAGGAAATCCTTGTGTAATCCCCTCTCCTTCATTGACACATCTGGATAGAGGGCAGCTGTTCTAAGTCAGTTAATTTGATTTGAACCCATGATCTTGTCTCTAAGAACATCCTCAAGCAGCTTCCTTTTCCCTTGCTTTGTCTTATAGTTCCTGGATCCTTATTGAAGCTTATCAATGAGTCTTTTACCCTGTTCTTGACCTGCAACTTCTGAAAATTCAAAAATTCTTCGGAATTCGGCTCCATGTCCCCTGTTTTGGCCTTCATTTCTTTGAAATCCTTGTATATTATTGTTCTTAAGTAGGTTTTTTTTCCATATTGATGTTTTCTTGTATGTTTCTTTTCCAAGTATGTTATACACCTTTTCATATCAGACTTGTCATTCATTTTCTTTATCTCGTCTTCATATTGAAACCTGAGATCATTATTACAAATCAGAGATGCTTCTTCAATTGCTCTCTGTACATGCATCCATAGTTCATAAAAGACTTGTACTAGGCTGGATCTCTATACATTTGACATTGCCATAAAATATTTTTTTTAGAATTTTGATTACCATCTATTCCATCTTGTGAAATCTTGGAGCTTTCCTTCAGTTGGTCCTCTGCCCTGTTTATTTGAGGTCCATGACTTTTTATTTGCATTGCATTTGTTTTCAAGAGACAAATTTTTGTGTTTATCCTTTATGAAAACTTCTTGTACTCGTTCATCTTCATATTCTTCAACTCCTGCAAACAAACACTCATATAAAAAGTTAGACTGAAAAACTTGATGCTCATTTGCCCTTGTTGATGCCTCTAGGATTGACATTTCTCCTCTATGCTGGATTGAACTTCTTAAGTTTTCCATGAGACTCTTATCTTGTCTCTCATCCACCTCTTCTTCATCAAACATTGGTCCTCTCTCAAGTTCACAGATAAAGATTGCTTTCTTTTCCCCTAAGGACTAACTTTCATACCTTTTTCTTCCTTCAACTCATTTTTTTCTCCATGCCCCTAATTCGGGTAGAGAGTTTGATAAAAAACGCTGATTTCAGTGAGTCTCAGGAAGGATACAAGGTTTTGTCGAATGTGTATGATCTAAGCTAGGGACTTGCGCGACAATTGACTTCCTCATTACTTGGTAGAGCCATTGAAGGAATCTGGTACAGTAAATATCAAAATGCTATGCTTAAGATGTATTTTATGAATGAATCTCTTTTTCTAAAAAAAGGTATACGTTTTGCATTAGTTTACATTGATGTTTAAAGTTATATTGAACAACTTACATTAAGCCCAGCTACAACTCGAGAAATTGTAGACTTAAATTAAGATAAGTTGCTTTGCATTTATTGAAATTAAAATTTACCAAAGATTAAGTTTGAACAAAGAATAATTAGCTTGTGTGGAATTTGAATCATTTCTGGTAGGTGAGCTGAAACTTCAGTGCCCTCAACATGGGTTAGGATTAATGGTAGAGATCTTGGGTTTTCATGGATGAGATCCATGTTCAAATCCCATGGAGTATATGAGTAAGGGAGGCCAAAAATGTGAAACGGGTTGAGGCAAAGTGAAAATGGATAGTCAACTCAGAAAATTGGTAAATCTCATCAAATGTCAAGAACTATGAATGATGGACCATGGGCTATGGCATTAGTGTTTGAGTCATGAAGCATAGGAAAATTACTATTGGGTTGAGAGCTCATAAACAAGAATCTCAACACATCTTTCTCCAATGGTGCTATTAATTTCAATTCCAATTCTCTCTGGCCTCATTTGAGAAGGTTGGCTTCCTAATGTTGAGTATCTAATTATTACTTGGATCAACCTTGTCCAATTCGATTGTATAATCATCCCTAGTTTCTTCCCATTGCCTCCTACATGGTTGAAGTGCATGAACATATTACAGTTATGGTGGCATTTATAGTCATTGTATATTTGCCTCAACAATAGAATAGCACTTAAAGTTGTGTTACTGGATCTGTTGGTCCTGAGGGATGGATCCCCAGATTGGATCTTGATCCGCTAGGATTTGCCCGAGATATGTTTCGTACTTGTCTACTATGTAGATCAAGACAGATCCCTCATCCACGAAACAAATCCCAAGCATCATGATTCATAAGTGGATCCAACAATTTTGGTTTCTTAAAATATGAAAATAAAATGAATTTGTTTGGTATTTTGTATTCACCCAAAGTTGGTTATCCTTTGTGCTCATTCACGGCTTAAACGAAATTAAGTGACAATTTTTGTTGCCAATTAGGTGTAGTTTGAGTGGCTAAGAGGGAATGTTGTTTCCTCCCTTGCTTAAGTTGGGTTCAAATCCCACTATGTGATATGATTACTTAGTGAGTGACAACAAAATTATGAATTCGGGCACTAAGGAGAGCTGGTCTCTCTCTCTCTTTCGAAAATTTCACTTAATATATGGTTCTATTCAACTAAGGAAGTCTCCCTTATTCCTTTGTCAAATGTATCTATCAATTTCATAGAAATTGATAAATGAATACTTTAATTAAGTCTTATACTCACCCCGAATACATAAGCCCTTTGGTAGTTTAAATTCAGCATGCATAATCCATATATATACATATACTTTGTATTAAATCTGGGCCCTTTTTAATGCAGCGCTCATATCATAATTGGAGCCTTTCCTTTATATAAATATCGAATGTATTAGCCCGACAGTCAAAGCTCTTTAACCAACCCTCTAAGGCAAAATATAATAAGTCACATTCATATTTCAAACCTTAGCCCTTAATACTACAAAAAGGGTCCAACGTTTTAATTATATACACCTACGCTTATGACATTCAACCATGATTATACATTAGCACAACATTATGTTATATGGTGGTTCACGGGCCCCACACATCCAACGTAATTAAATAAATGTTGAATTAACACAAAACCGCCGGTCTTTACCTGGAGTTAACTTTCGTGCTATTGAACGCGCGATATTCGTCGGATCTCTTGGCCTCCAGATCGGACGACGCACAACAATATCGCATTATTTTTCCCGTTGGACCTTAACACGTCAAAAACATGTGATGGGGGAGGTATTACCCCAGAGACATGGCAACATATAATAGGATCACGTTTCTTTTGAATGGTTTCACTCCGGCCCAAAGTTAGCGTGACGTGAGCAGTAATGGTTTCCAAAATCTACTCCGGGATTGGAACAGTGCTCGACCGGAGTCTTACCACGGTTAACGCGTTTCTTTGTATAACCTCCGTCTTATTAACTCTGGGGTCAAGCCTCCACAATATCGCTTAGCTAACAATAAACCATGTTAATTTCTGTAGCGGGCAGGGTTTGCCACCTTCAACAAAGTTTCAAAGTTCTTTGGCAACTGAAGTATGACAGGGTTTCACTCCTATGAAGCTTTGCTCGAACACAGAACTCAATGCCTTATACAAGGTTTTAATATCCTCACTTGGACTGAGGACCGCTACAACTCACACTCGGCCTTCTACAGGGGTTATATACCAAGTTCACACATTCACATGAATCACAGAGACTTGCGTTCAACCACAGACATAGAGGGCTACAGGAGATTCAACATAGCAATTGTTCTTCTTCCAATTATACAAGAATTGTATGATGGGTGTTGAACCAAAAAAAGTTATAAATCCCGGTATTAGGATTCATTGTTGACATGGAAAGAATTTTAGAAAGGAAGCAATGAGGATTAGTTTCAAGGGAACGAAGGTAAAGTTCCGCATGAAGGATAATACCCTTAAATGGCTTTATAAACTATTTTATGTCCCGTTTAAAGTTTCATTTAAAAAAAAAAATTGAACTCATTGCCTAAGATACCGACACTTTTTGTTGCCGTATTTTCTCGACGCCTTATAAGCGCGCCTTCATGCCTTGAATTTTTTCCTTTCGTCGGTCTTGCGACAGCCTTCTTCCCGGCGTCGGTATTGCGACGCTTCTGCTGTGCGACTCGTATTATGACACTTTGGGAAAGTGTCGGTATTGCGACACATTAACAAGACGAAGAGAGACGTTGAAAACATAGGACCACATTGACCACATATCGCCGGAATTGTGACAGCTTAGGAATTGTGACAGCTTTAAAAACGTTGGAAGAGTGACAGCTATAAATGTCGCAAGAGCGACGTTCAAAACGTCGACCGCATACCATCGTGGAATTATGGCTGGGGTCTACAAACATCGAAAGAGCGATGGTTTGGAAAACGCTTCAAGAGCGACGTTTCTTGAAACGTCGGGAAAAAGTAAGTCAGTATTGCGACACTTTGGCAAAGCGTCTACCAAGTACATAATGCATAACCCCATTTTTTCCGGTCTTCAACGACCTGCCGCTCTTGCGACGATTATGCATTAGGGGAATTTTGAGGTCTAAATTGGGCCTCCTAAGAAAAATGTACAACCAAAATAAAATTTATAAGAACTGATAGGATTCAAGATGCTGATGTGAACCATGGGGGATGATTCACCTTTTTTGGAGTAAAAATGTCAAAAGTTTAAAAAATAATAAAATAATAAAACTACTTTTCAACTCATATTTTCAACTTATCTCCCTAATTTTTTACTCAAATTTCAGAGATCTATTTGATGCGAAATTTATCTTCATCCAGGAGGTTTATGTTGCATACTTTCGATGAACTCTACTACATGAAAAATGAGAAATACATAAAAAAACGTGATTACAATCACGTTTTTTATGTATTTCTCATTTTTCGTGTAGTAGGACACATCGAAAGTATGCAACATGGGTACTCCTTGGATGAGGAATTAAATTTCGTATCCAACGAGTACTCGCGCTCGAAATTTGAGTAAACACTTTGGGAGATAAGTTGAAAATATGAGTTGAAAAAGTAGTTTTTTCATTTTTCCCTCTAAAATTTGATGATGTCATCAAATCTTATTTGATTTTTTTCCACTATTATTTTATAATTTCCTTAGGAGGCCCATTTTAGACCTCAAAATTCCCCTAATTTTTTCGGAATAGCGACGAATTTGCCGTCGGAAATTGGGCCAAATTTTCTAGTGTATTAATACAGTAAAAGAAAATATATAATACCCAATTCACAGTACCATTCTAGTAGTTTGGTATAACTATTCTTCTATTTTATTTACTACACTATTAAGCATGCAGACCCTAATAAATGCATTTTATTTTGTTTATAATGCCATTCTTAGAAAGCATAACTTCAACTCTAAGTATTACCAATACTTACATTTCCAACTTTCACCAAGGCTTACATACAGAAGTAGATACTTACCTCCAGTCTGTGTACGCTTAAATGATGTTTCCTCCCAACCTATGAGAGAGGAAATCACGTCCTCTTCTCCCCCCACGCTCCTCACCAGGCCTTTAGGTAGCAGGAACATTCTCTAAGTTAAGCCTCAGGACTACTATCCAACTTATACTTTTTCTGGGTTATTAGAGCTCCACTAGTTCCTACCAGCTCTGGACTGCTCTCTCTGCAATATTCTTATTGCAACCCATTTCTTCTTTTTCTGCAGAACCCCTTCCCCTTCTCAGGATTTCATATTTATTCCCATGGGGAAGGAAATTTGGGTAGTAAGGTATTTTGGTTATTCCCCTAACCCTCAAGGAAAGGATTATAGAATTGTGGGAAGGTGGATAAGTTATGTGATGGAGACTCAATGGCACCAGGGGGAGGTTGTGTGATTGACTAAGGAAGATTATGAATAGAAACCTCAAATTGAAAAATAAAAGATAAATACTGAGTATGTAGTGGTAGCGACAAAGAAAATATTCTATTAGGGTTTTTTAGACAGAGTTAGGAAGGAGATGGTGGAACTGGAGAAGGTTATAAGGCATAAAAGAAAGGGGATATATGATTTTTGGATGATGGAAGAAGTGGCTAAGTGGGTTAATGATTTGATTCACTCTCATACATGAGATACCAAATATTTTAGAATAGCATAAAATTATTGGATAACTAAGATATTGGTTTTCCAATCACTGGAACCAAAACTCCTAGAGCTAAAACACCTCATGAATACAATTCATATCTTCGAGAGAAAGTTTGAATTAGTCTACAAGGGTGTGTTTGGGTTGGAGATCTTAGTGACCCTACTTGATGGAGAGGATAAGAAGAGTGGAAAAGGAGAAGGCTCACATGGCTTTGAAGACCTATGATGACTTGATTATGATCATAAAGGATTCTCCAACAACAACTTGGAAGCAAAAAATAGATGCAAGTGTTGAAGTAGTCTTAGAGATAACAGTGGAGGAAAGTCCTCCTTCCCTTATTACTTAAGTAGGTTTATATATAGTTTATTTTTATTAATAACTATATTTGAGTTGATATTTATAATATATTCACCTCTTGATAAAACTCTAGTCAGTCGGTTTGATATAAACAATTATTTTTTGAGGTAGTGGGGAACCTAGTTTCCCAAGTGGTGAGCCTCCATTAGGAATTGTTTATAATTTTTTTTTTAATAATAAATAGTAAACAATTGTATGACTCACAAATATGGGACAAGAGCACAAAACAAGTGGTATTAAAAAAATAAACTGGCCTTGTGTTTTAAACAAAATTGCTAGTTCCTTATTTTCCAAAACCTGAAATATTTATGACCACATAAACTTCATCCCTATATTTCTCACACGAGTAAATTTTGACAGCACGTTGACACAATAAAGAAAACAAAATGCATGAATAAGTTGGATTATAGGACTGAATTCTTGTCACCATTAGTTGTTACCACTATTGTCCAAATTTACTTTGCCTTTGATAAGGCCCTTTCAATTGTCATGTTTCCTAATTTCACTAGATTTTGGGGTTGTAATTTCTCATGCATCTCTTCTTATTCAACCTAATCTACCCAAATTTATTTAAGAAGTTATAAATTTTGAGATTACACTAAGCCTTTTTGTGTCAAATTTTACTAAGATAAAGGATTTTCATTTGAGGGAATATCCTTTGATTGCTCAATCTCCACTGAGTTATCCATAATTTCATTTAAATCTAGTTTTGTTTCTTCTATAGGAAGGCCTAGTTTGGGTGGATCTTCCTAGGAAATCAATTTATTTTATTCTTTGACTCCAACCCACTAGGTTATCTTTCATTGTTGCTTATTATTTATCCTTATCCCTTTTGGGAAATTTGTTGCTAGGTGCCTTGCTCCAAAACATGATATACAATGAAAAGAAACTTATTCATAATTTAGATTCCAGGTCAAGGAGTAGTTCTCACATTGAAAACTTGTTTTTGTTGGAAATCCTTTTCTAACATCCATATAAACACATATGCAAGAATGTGCACTTGTGATTTGTCTCTTTGTTTTGGTAATTCTATGATAATATCTTCTAAGAGCTTTGAAAATGGCTCGAAGAGAGGCAAAACCCTATAAATACAATGGTAGATTTGGAAGCATAACCCATATAGGGGTCGAAAAGAGAGAACCAATTAGAGAATCACGCGAAGGAATCCAATTTTTCATGCATAAACCAAAGTTTCCCCAAAACCAATGACCAAAGTTCAAAACCAAATCCCGAGTCTTCAACAAGATCATCAACAATTAAGTAACACTTTGCATAGGGGTAAATAAAGGCCTCTTATTTTAATTGAGGCTTCCAAGAGAATGAAATACATTTGTGACATCAAGTAAATGAGGCTAGAGGTTATTGAAATGACAAGTAACCCCATTTGAACAGTAAAAGGCCTCCTCAAAAGCAACATCTTCCACTATGGGAATTATGATTGTGGGAGCTTCATAAATGAGGAGGCAAGGAGAATGAGGAACATTCTTCACAATATTACTATAATAAGCTTTAGCTATATTACCAATAGGGGGGGCGGGGGGCGGGGGCGGGGGAGGGGGGGTGAGAACTAAATATAAAGTCATTGGTCATATTGGAGACTTCCCAAAGCCACCAAGATAGGCTTTCGAGTGAGAACTGGGAAAACAAGAGGAGTGGGGGGAATTGAGAAAACAATAATATCCCTCATCATGTTTGGAAAAAAAACCACTAGGGAGAAAAAATCCACAAAATTAGGGGGAAATGTTATTGGAGAAGAGAGAGAGGTTATATGAGGTTGAATCAGAGCATAGGAGGGATTGCCTCCTAGGATAGGAAAATGCAATGGATAAAACCCTACGATGACATTCTTCAACTTATATCTCTAGTAAGTTTATACACTTTTGTATAATATATGAATAGAAGGACCATTTATAGCTAAAAAAATTAGAAAAAAAAAGGAATAAAAAAACCAAATTTACTATCATTTAAAAAATTAGATTTAAATCTTGGTTTATTTTTTTTGGGGCAAAATAATTGTCTATCATTTAATTTGTCAACCCAGGGGTTTCATAAGCTTGTGAAGCATGCGAGCACTGTATGTGCTAGAAATTATCTTTAATTTTAGATCAATCTAACTACATAATAACAAAAACCAATTCATCTAATCTCTGAAATCAAATAATTAAAATGAAATTCAACTAACCTATGAAATCAAGTAACGAAAAGAAAGAAAACAAATTCAAAAGAAAATATAGCGCACAATCACACTTGCAGGAATTGAAATTTTAATTTAAGAAAGCATTTCAAAACATGTAAAGGAAAACAACTAATGTATATTTAGTTACTCCAACATTCAATTATTAAGTGTGATCTTCTTGAGATAGTGTTAAGTAACCAATTATACGTAATGAACTAGAAAACCAAGTAAAGTATGCAAAAGGTAACTGAGTAATTGCACTCATTAAAAATGCAACCATTCAGTCCTGAAACATGATTAAATAAATTTCTTTGGAATGATTTTTAGGAATATAATTGATGCAATTAAGTGAGGATCTAAAAGCAAAATGTGAAAGCATCTAAAACTCACTGTAAACAACTAATGTATATTTGACTTTCTGCAACATTCAATGTGAAGTATTACCCTCTTGAGATGCTATGTGAGAAGTTAATTATGTCTTAGTCTCTAAATTCCTAGAAAGAAAATAACAATGTGCAGAGTAATTTCAATCACTGTATGCATTAGAAATTCAACCATTTAGTTTAGGATCATCATCTTGGAATGAATTTTTGAAAACATCCATTGACACAGTTAATTGACAATTCTGTTCTAAGAAAATGAATGACAAAACACTAAGGAAACTAGGAAACTGTGTATTCTTATTACTTCAACCTTAATTCTATTTGAAAAATGAGTTATCTATCTTCACAAAATATTTTAGAAGAACAATGATTACACAGTTATTCTAAAACTAATACTAAGAAAGAAAATAAACTTTAATCTATAAAAGCAAGTAAATCTCACAAATTTTAGGTAGATGATCTAAAAGTATGAGAGATGGTAAATTGAGATGCTCCATATGTACGCAAAACAAAATCAAATTGAAGGAACATTCATGAGTAAGGTGCCACAATCTAATTCTGTATTAAAATCTTGAGCATAACTCCAATTTTACACATGATTTGATAGGAGAAAACTTCCCCTATTTATACAAAAAATGAGAAGCTATCTCATTAATGAGATTCCATGAATATCTAGAGTTAAAATCCCAATATGAAGTGATAAGGCACATGTCTTCTTAGAGTTACAATATAAATAGGAAATGAGACACATGTCCTTATGATCCCATGATCTTCAACATACAAATTCGAATTTGGCCTTAGGAGGGCACATAAGGGTCTTCTGGAAGCTTCTTTTTGACCTACACATGGAAAAAAACTCATTCCACTTGTTAGGTATAAGTATGTGAATATTATTTTCTAATTCACACATTCATTTTTTTTCCTCATGCAATCTACAAAATGGAGCTCCGAAGAACCCTGAATTTCTCTCAAATGGCTGTGAATTCCAAAACATTCCTAGCGATTCATCTAATTTATCTTGTTCCCGAAAAACCCCATGTTTTATTTTTTCCTAATTCGCCTCGGTTTTCTCAAAAAATGTGTTTTAAAATCAGGTGTTTTTTAACAGTTACACATTTTTGGCAATTTCGTTTTCTGGCAATTACTTTTGAAACAAAATTAAATTGTTGCGGTTTTATTTTTTATTTGCAGGTTTTGATGTGTAATGGCTTGTCTCTCACATAGAAGTTCAGATCGATCTCCCTCATTCCAATTACCTGCAATGGAATCTGCAATCTTCTCTTCATCAACAGTCTGCAATCTTCTCTTCATCAGCAGTTTCTTCATGTGATAAAATTTCATTGTCTATCTCTGTAATTGAATCTGAAATATCATCTTCATCAGCAGTTTCTTCATCGAACACACCTTCATTGTCTATCTCTGCAACTTTTAAAATTGATTTCTAATAACTGCTTCTTGAGGAAGACCGAATTTGGAAAAGATAAGGTTCCTTTTTTTTATTGCAGTGCATGGGTCTTTGTGTGGATTGAAGGCCTGCACATATGTGTAAGGCCTAGCCAAAGGCTGGCCTCACGCATATGCATGGGCCTCCTTTCCCTGAGCCAAAAAAAATAAAAAATAAAAAATTATTTTTATTATTATTATTATTTAAGAAAAATTGTGCACATGCAATTCAATAAATCAGAAAAATATTGAGAGAATACAAAACATTAAAATTTGAAAAACCTATAAAAAAAAGGATCATGACTCAAACGGCGATTTTCAATAGAATTGTAGTTCAATTTCCAACAAAATTTTGAACGAATTTTTGAATTTTAATTTTTAAATTGACTAATCTGATTTTCTAATTTTCCAAGTTGCAAGGAGGCGCAAGAAGAGAGCATACTAGTAAGCGTTGTCAAATAAATTCATATTTTCCCACACAAGTTTTATTTCTAATGGTGATAAAAAAAATGAAGTGTTTCTTACTGTGTCACTGAAATTTATTCAAAATGAATTAATCAACAAAAATTAAAATAAAAATCTAAAATTCTAGCTAAGTTTGGTTTTATTTTTATTTTTCCTATCTATCTAAAAAAACTATATTTTTATTTTATTTTTAAGTATATTCATGTTTCCAATGAAGCCATTTACAGATTAGAATCCTTGAAATATTCATATCCAAACTTGAAAAATGTACTTGATTGTTTGTAAGGATATGAAAAATCATCCTGATCTTTTGATTTGCCGCAAGGATCTCTTGAAGAAATGATGAATGTTGTGGCACAATAATTTTGATACCATTCCTCAATGTAGTCTTTGGGCTGCATTATAGATTCTTTGTCCATAAATGGTTAGTAAAAACCAAAAAAAATAAAAATAAAATACACTCTAGACTGAAAGCTAGTTCCTATGCACACTTCCCCAGCAATGGTGCCAAAATGTTGGGGCAAAATAATTGTATGTCATTTAATTTTCCAACTTGGGGGTTTCGTAAGCTTGTGAAGAATGTGTGCATTGTATGTGCTAGAAATTATCTTTCAGTTTAGATCAATCTATCTACAAAATAACGAAAACCAATTCATCTAATATATGAAATCAAATAATGAGAATAAAATTCAACTAACTTATTAAATCAAGTAACAAAAAGAAATAAAATAAATTCAAAAGAAAATATAGCACGCAATCACACTTGCACGAATTGAAATTTTAATCTAAGAAAGCATTTCAAAACATGTAAAGGAAAAAAAATAATGCATATTTAGTTACTCCAACATTCAATTATGAAGTGTGATCTGCTTGAGATAGTGTTAAGTAACCAATTATACCTAATGAACTAGAAAACCAAGTAAAGTATGCAAAAGGTAACTCAGTAATTGCACTCATTAAACATTCAACCATTCAGTCATGAAATATGATTAAATCAATTTCTTTGGAATGATTTTTAGGAATATCAATGATGCAATTAAGTGAGGATATGAAAGAAAAATGTGAAAGCATGTAAAACTCATTGTAAATAACTAATGTATATTTGACTTTCTGCAACATTCAATGTGAAGTATTACCCTCTTGAGATGCTATGTGAGAAGTCAATTATGCCTTAGTCTCTAAATTCCTAGAAAGCAAATAACAATGCGCATAGTAAATTCAATCACTGTATGCATTAGACATTCAACCATTTAATTTAGGATCATCATATTGGAATGACTTTTTGAAAATATCCATTGACAGTTAATTGACAATTCTGTTCTAAGAAAATGAATGACAAAACAGTAAGGAAACTAGGAAACTTTGTATTTTTATTACTTCAATTTTAATTCAATTTGAAAACAGAGTTATCTATCTTCACGAAATATTTTGGAAGAACAATGATTACACAGTTATTCTAAAACTAATACTAAGAAAGTAAATAAACTTTAATCTATAAAAGAAAGTAAACCTCACACATTTTAGGCAGCTGATCTAAAATTATGAGAGTTGGTAAATCGATATGCTCCATATGTACGCAAAAGAAAATCAAAATGAAGGAACCTTCATGAGTAAGGTGCCACAATCTAATTTTGTATTCAAAGCTTGAGCATAACTCCGATTTTACACATGATTTGATAGGAGAAAACTTCCCCTATTTATACAAAAAATGAGAAACTATCTCATTAATGAGAGTCCATGAACCTCTCCCTTTATCTCTAGAGTTACAATCCAAATATGAAGTGATAAGACACATGTCTTCTTAGAGTTACAATAGAAATAGGAAATGAGACACATATCCTTATGATCGCATGATCTTCTCCATCCAAATTCGAATTTGGCCTTAGGAGGCCACATAAGGGTCTTCTGGAAGCTTATTTTTGACCTACACATGGCAACAAACTCATTCCATGTGTTAGGTATAAGTATGTGCATGTTATTTTCTAATTTTTAACCACAAATTCACTTTAAAATACTATAAATTAATAAAGTTTGGAAAAACATAAAAGTAACCCAATAGTGGTAATGGTAAGGTAAATGTAATGAAATGGAGATGGATTGAAGGTGATAATATGGACATATAAGTGAAAATGTAACGGAATTGAATAACAATTTCAAGACCCAACAATTTTATTATAATCTTATGATTTTAATGTTTCTTTTAAAGAAATTTATTTTATTATAATATATAATTTTTATTTTTATTTAGTTATTCTTTGGTATAATTTTGTAATTTTCTCTTTAAAAAACAATGGCCTAGTATTTAACATAATCTAACAGTCGTATAAAGTTAGGGTTGGGGTTTTTGCATGCCTCAATCCAAAATTATTGTTTGAGTTTTCAACCATATAGAACAATGTTGAAAGCTCTCATGTGACTAGTTGCATTGGGTGAATAATGGAATTTGGTATGGCATCCACTCAATACCATGGTGATCAACAATATAGGTCAACTTGCAAGTGACATAACTTAAAATTACAAATTCTAATTACAATTATTTTCATGTTCTTAGAAATATATTTAAATGTATAACAACATCAATAGGTTAGGAGCTATTATTACAAAATTGTGATGCCAAAAATGATAATTTAAGGCCTAAAGCAAACTCCAAAAGGTTATAGACTTCAAAACTTCAAAGAGGGACTTACCATTGAAATGGGTCTTACAAGTCAACATATACATTTTTTTGACACCAAAGGTACCAAAAGAGATGAAAAATTATATGATGGTTCATTTTGGGTCATACCTCCCAATTTAGGGAGGATTTTGGGCCCTAACACTTTTACTTAATACAATGGGAAAATTTTCCAGTACCTTCTTCTTGGAGTACCATTTGGTATTTCCTAAAAGTTGTCATTTCAACCCAATCTACCAAAATTCATGTTTCTCCCATTTGGTGTTTTGGATTACTTCTATAAAATTTTATCTTATGCTAATTATCTTCTAGTGCTAAGTCCTTTATGGTAGGTAATACTTGTTCATCATTTCCCTAATACAACCTGGAAGGATCCTAGAGTTTATGATTCTCCACTTTAAATATTGAGTGAATACACATATATGGAGGTAGATTGACTTTGTCGGAATTATTACCCACCTTCTCCAAATATTAAAAAGGAGTGTATTGCATAGCCTTAATTTTCATACCAAGACCTTGTAGCCTTTCTTATTTTAGATGTAACCAAACTTTGTCTCCCACTTGGAATGTTTTTGTAACATTGTGTTGATCATATCATGCCTTGTACCTTTCCTATTAATTCTTCAATGTCTCATGTATTTTCAAATATATCTACCTAATATTACCAGAAAATTTTTCAACTTTCAATTCTTCTCTTGAATTGTCTTCCCTTAGTCCTCCTTGTTATCCATACACAACATCTAAGGGAAAAGGTAAAAAATACCTAAAACAAGTTTCAAAATGGGACAAATTTGATATGAATTGGATCATTATATTATTATTCATCTGTCTTGATTCATTTATAGTGGAAAAAGTGGATGAATAAGCTCATGGAACTGTTTTTACCAGTGGGACCCAATTTGGCGAGATAAGGTCTGAAACCTTCCGGTAGAATTTTGAGGAACCAATCGATATTTTTTTAGGGTAATTTTTTTTTTCTTTGGCACACCACATTTTAATGTTATTCTACACATAGATACCTTTCCAATGATGCAAGGAGTGTGTCAATCGAATTTTTTATTCAAAATTTATGCCACTCAAAAGTTAACCTTCCTATTTTCACACCTATAGTTTGGGAGGATGTCGCGTCAGCCCCCATTATTCATGGGAAGGGGGCTAGCCACATGTTTTTTATGTAAAGGACTCTAGAAGAGTTTATATTGTAACTCTATTTAAGAGTTGATGTAGTCAAACTTAACCACTAGTAGGCTACCAGGATGTGTTATAACCAAACCACTCAGAGGAAGAGGCATTTAATAGGTCTGAGAGCATTTTGCTCCATAGTTGAGCAAATATAGCTAGGAGAGATATGAGGTAGAGAAAATAGAGAGGATATATGCATTTTAGTAGCTCACAGGCCACATTCATTACTTATTTATACCTATAGCCGTATTTCTTGACAGAGAAAGAGAGTGAAGCGACATCACCTTCCAGTTGGGTTTTCTCCCGAAAGTGTTTCCCAGGGAGTTTATCTTGTGTCTTGCGTGTGTGTGTGTGTGTGATTATATTGTCATTCGCTACTTTTATGACTAGTTTCCTTTCGTATGAATGCAATAATGAAAGTTAAATCCGCAGATATTAAAGTTTAATAAACTATAATAGTGTAGAATTTTCATAGTTTTAATATAATATTATTAGATCTGTTGTGATAAATTGTCCAGTGGAATATCCATGACAATTTACTTATCATTTGGTATCAAAGCAAGTTTCTTCGGGTATTTATGGATATTTTAAGGGGATCTAGGTTGGTGGGGTCTAAAATCATAAAACCCCAATCATGGCCGATGAATTTGTAAGCAAACCTCCTAATCCTACAAAGGTGAGGTTTTCACAGCTCGAACAAGAAATCGAAGATATAAACTGTAATGTAAACCTACTTATAGCACCCCTAAGAAATAATATGGGGATATTTGGAGAATATGGGGGTTCGAATGCAGAGGAAAAATCAAAAGGGGGATCGAGAGATCGAGAAGATAGAGAATCAAATAAAGAAAGAACCTGGAAAATATCAACCCATTTCAAGTGTCATGAATCAATGCCTATTTAAAATGGAATCAAAAGTCGACATCAAGCGGTACCACGATGAGATCTATGCTATGAATCTGACCCACTGGTTGCAACATCTAGAGGTTTATTTCAGTGTCCTATCAGATCGAGGAAAGGCAAAATATCTAATTCGTCTGGTTTAAATAAGAGGGACACACACTGAATTGGTGGGTGAACCACACAGAAACCCTAAGGTTCAAGGGAAAACCTCCACTGAATAAGTGGGAGGATTTTAAAACCCTCATTAAGTCATAGTTTTATCCCATTGTGTACGTGGAGGACCAGTGGATCCGGTGGCATTACTTCAAGCAAAAGTAGGGCCAAAGCATGTAGAAGTACACCACAAAATTTAGAAATATGGCTACAATACTAGGTATCTCTCCAAATAACCTAGATGTACTCATCAAGTATTTTGGGGGTTTGTAATACCATATGTGTGAGTAAGTGATATTGTTCAAGCCAAACTGATGGATGAGGCTTGTGTAAAGGCACAATACCTAGAGAACAGAATCTTGAAAAGATCATAATCAAGTGGATCAAAGTAGAATTAGCAACAAGAAGCTTCTAAGGATGGGAAGAAGAAGAAAAAAGGGGGAAAAGGTTAAAATATGGTAGTCATAACACAATAGTGCTAATAGCCTAGCAACCACTACAACCACTGAAACATTTATGGCCATACAGAGAAGACGTGTTGGAAGTTTCATCCAAAGCTAATTAACTCAAAGAACAAGAAGAAATATAATAAGAAGAAGAATCTCATGGCCACTGATTCGAGCAACCAAGTTGAAAGTAGCTCAGACGAGGATGAGAAGATCGTGTGTATATCACTGTAAAAGGATGTGAATCTGTGTAGCCTTTAGCAATATGAAGAGAAATAAATTTCCAAATTCTTCCATATAAAGATACATGTCAAGAAGACAAAGATTGATTCTTTTTTTGACTCAGGATCGCAGGAAAATATCATTGCAGTAAAGCTGGTCAATAAGGGTGGGCTAGAAGTTCGTGACCATCAAAACCCATATCCACTGGGATTGTAAAACAAGGATGAAAAGATGAGGTAACTAAACAATGAAAAATTAGTTTTGCTATCAGTGTTGATTTTATTAATGAAGTAGATTAATACGTGGTTTCCCATGAGGCATGTGGAGTATTGTTTTGGAGTCCATACATGTACATGCGTGATGTAATATTCATGAGAAGAGATAACCAATACCGGCTCATCAAGGATGGAAAATTTTTCATCATCACCGCTCACAAAGGAAAGTCAAAAATTTCACTAGTAAGTGCCAAGCAAGCTAAGATTTTGATCAGTTCCAGCAATAAGTATGTTTTATTATTTTTAAGAGAAAATAAGTCTAAAGAGGAGTCAATAAGAAGCAAGGCATCCATGGAGGGGTGTACTAAGAAAGAAAAACAAAAATTGGAGGAGTTGTTACATGCATATAAGGATGTATTCTGAGATCCTAAAGGGTTACCACCTAAGACAGAAGTGGAGCACAAGATCCAACTATTTCTAGACTCCCCATTGCCAAATATTGGGTTGTACTGGAAATATGTTATAGAAGCAAGTGAGGTGAAGAAATAGTTGCATAAATTTCTCAAATAGGGTGTCACTTGACCTAGCACATCACCATGTGGGTCACCCATCATCATTGTGCTAGATAAGGATGTGACTTGACATATGTGTACAGATTACAGGGCATTGAATAAAATGAAACTAAATAATAGATTCCCCATGGCCAGGATAGACAATCTGATATATTAGTTGCAACAATAAAAGTATTTCACCAAGCTGGAATTGAAGTCTGGATATCACCAGGTTTGAGTCAAAGAAGAAGATACACAGAAGATCGCTTTCAAAACCAGGAAAGGTTTGTATGAGTGGTTAGTTATGCCATTTGGCCTATGTAATGCACCAGCTATGCTTATGAGATTGAATGATATATTATGCCATTTTATAGAATCATTTTTTATTTTCTATTTGGATGATCTACTATTATATAGTGCTACTTTGGAGGAGCATATTTCACATTTGAGATAGGTGCTAGAAACATTGAAGAAGAACCAACTACTAGCAAATCTTAAGAATTCTGAGTTTGCTCAACATTATTTGGTGTATCTAGGGTATGTGAATGGTGGAGGAGAGTTGAAGATAGATCATTCCAAGATGGAGGCCATCATGAAATGGCCAATGCCTACTAATGTTTATGAGGTAAGGAGTTTCATTGGGGAAGCACAGTACTTGAGGAAATTCATAGCCTTATTTTCAGTGGTAGTAATGCTGCTCCACACCATAACAACAAGTGGAAAGAGTTTCAAGTGGGGAAAATGTCAGCATAATGATTTTGAGGAGCTAATGAAGAAGATCAATCAAGCACCAATTCTGGAACTACCAAACTTGTAGCATCCCTTTGAAGTAGAGATAAATGTGAGTGGGTATGCTATGTGAGTTTCCTTGATGCAAGGAGGAAGGCTCATTTGCTACCATTCTGAAGTATTTCATGGGGAAATTCTTAACTACCCTACTTACAATAAGGGGCTCTATGCCATGGTGCAAGTTGTGAAGAAGTGGAAGCACTATCTCATGGGAAAGGAGACAATAATCCTCACAGATCACTAGCTGTTATAGTAATTTCAGGCCGAAAGTAAGCTACAAAAAACCATGCATTATAAGTGGATGGGTTTTTAACAGTAGTTTCATTTGGCGATCAAGTATAAGAAGGGAAGCACAAACAAGTTGGCCAACATGCTTTCAAGGCCACTCACATGAAAGATTAAAACTTTGGGAACAATTATACACATGGATCGATTCACCCATGATGCGTACAGAGAGGCATATTCTGAGGATGAGGAATTTAAGGAGGTGTATCAATAGTTTCAGTGTAAGATTCTTGTGCACGATGGTGACTACACTGTTGAATACTATATCCAGGATGGATAAGCTATGTGTTCCTGAAGGTGATAATTTACAACTTATTAGAGAGGCTCACAGCTCCAAGGTTGCATGGCACTTTGGTGTAGGGAAGATCGTGGCTAACTTTCAGAGGTATGCATATCGGTCGAAGATGCAAGAGAAAGTATCTAGGTTAATAAGAGGATGCATACTTTGTTGTACCAACAAACCTAACAACAAGAAACAAGGTATATATCATCCCTTACCTGTACCTACTCATCCTTGGGAAAGAATTTCCATGGAATTTGTGGAAGGTTTACCGAAAAAAAGAACGAACATGAATACCTATTCGTGGTAGTTGACAGGTTCAACAAGATGTTTGTTCTGATGCCCTATAAAAAGAATGTCAGTGGGAAAGAAACAACAAACTTGTTCTTTGGACAGGTCTGGGTGCACTTTAGGATACCAACGAGCATCATATCAGACAGGGAGACAAGATTTCTCAGGGCATTTCGGACTACATTGTGGGAGAATATGGACACAAATTTGAAGAGATCTACAAAATTACATCCACAGAGAGATGGGAAGACAAAAGTAGTCAATAAGACTTTCATGAAAATTTTGAGGGGATACAACCAAAAACATCCGAAGACCTGGGATGAAAATATGGTATACATACAACATTTTGATAACATATAAGTCCACACTTCTAGAGGAAAGTCCCCATTTGAGACTTTTTTTGGATATTTTCCACCTTAACCTTTGGATATTGCATATGGGCAGCAAGGAGGAGTGAGGGAAGATCTTACATGAGATGCTTTGAGGGCTGAAAATTTTATAGATAAGATCATTCAAATCCATCTATAGGTACATGAAACACTACAAAAGTCGCAGGAGAAGTATAAGGCCAAACATGATCAACACAAAACATAGAAATCATTCAAGGTGTGAAAAAGAGTATGGCTCTAGTTGAACAAGGAGAGGTTGCAGGAGCCTGGTAAGAAAATCAAGTATATGAGATATGGTCCCTTCCAGATATTGGAAAAGTTGGGTGATAATTCCTATTGACTTAGTATACCACCATATATGTGCATTTACTCAGTTGTGAATGTAGAAAATTTGAAACTCTATGAGCCTTCCATGCTATATCAGGAAGAGGAACATGTCCTACCTTTCGTGGAGGATTTGGAACAATATGCTTAGGAAGAGTTAGCAGAAGATACAATTTTGAAGAAGAGGTATATAAATACAAGATAGGGGCAACATTACCTTTGGAAGATTTGGTTGAAGGGGCAACTTCTAGGAAAAGCTAAATGGTACACTAGAGAGAAGGTGGAGGAATAAATTCCTTACCTCATTTAGTAAAATATTTTGGGGACCAAAGCCTCCAAAAATGGGTAGGTGTGATCCGAATTGGATCATTATATTATTTATCATCCATATCAATGCATTTGGAGTGGAAAAAGTGGAGGAATGAACTCACAGGAATATTTTTACCGGCAAGAACCAGTTTGGCGAAACAAGATCTGAAACCTTTCAGGAGAATTTTGAGGCATCAAACGACCTTTTTTGGGGGTAAAAATTTGTGTCTTAAGTATAACATATTTTCATGTTATTCTACAAACATAAACCTTTCCAAACCTTTCCAACAACACAATAAGTGTGTCAATCGGAGTTAGTATGCAAAAGTTAAGCCACTTAGAAGTTCACCTTCCTATTTTCACACCTATAGCTGGGAGGATTCTACGTCAGCCCCCATTATTCATGGAAAATGGGATAGCCACGTGTTTATGATGTAAAAGATTCTAAAAGGCTCTATATTGTAACCCTAGTTAAGGATTGATGTAGTCAAACTTAACCACTAGTAGGTTATCAGGTTGTGTTATAACCGGGCCACTAAGAGGAAGATGCATTTGATTATTTCGAGAGCATTTTGTTCCATAGATGAGAAAAGATAGATAGGAGATATAGGGGGTAGAGCACACAAAGAGGATATTTTCATTCTATAACCCCACAGCCCACAAGCATTACTTCTTTGTACCTGCAACCATATTTCCAAATAGAGAAAGAGAGCGAAGTGATCTCACCTTCCAGTTGGGTTTTCTCCCGAAAGGGTTTCCCAGAGAGCATATATTGTGTCTTGTGTGTGTGTTTATTTTTCCATTTTTCTACTTTTCTTCATATTTTCCATTCGTATGCATGCAATAATTACACTTAGATCCATAGATATTAAGGTTTAATAAACTATAATAGTGTAGAATCATCAAAGTTTTAATATAATATTATTAGATATGTTGTGATGAATTGTCCAGTGGAATAACCATGGAAGTTTATGGATCATTTGGTATCAAAACAAGTTTCTTTGGGTATTTGAGGATATTTGCAGGGGATCTAGTTTGGCGATGTCAAAAATCATAAAACCCTAATCATGGCTGATGAATCTTTAAACGAACCTCGTGATCCTACAAAGGTGAGGTTTTTGTAGCTCGAACAACAATTCACATATATAACTGCAATGTAAACCTCCTCATGGCGGCCCTAAGAATTAAGCTAGGGATATTTGGAGAAGATGGGGGTTCTAATGCAGAGGACAAATCAGAAGGGGAACCAGGAGATCAAGAAGACACAAAGAGCTAGCCGAAGAAAGAACCTGGAAATGATCAACCTATTTCAAGTGTCGTGAATCAATCCCTATTCAAAATGGAAGAAAAATTCAATATCAAGCCTTACCATGGTGATATCGATGCTATGAAGCTGAACCAGTGGTTGTAGCAATTGGAAGTTTATTTCAGCGTCCATTAGATGGATGAAGGGGAAAATATCTCATTCGCATGGCTCAAATTAGAGGGCCATGCACTGACTTGGTGGGAGAGCCACACAAAAACCATAAGGTTGGAGGGAGAACCTCTAGTGACTAAGTGGGAGGATTTAAAAACCCTCATTAATTCACATTTTTATCCCATTGGGTAAGTGGAGGACCAGTGGGTCCATTGGCATTACTTCAAGAAACATTTGGGCCAAAGCGTGCAGGAGTACACCAAAAATTTCAGAAAGATAGTTATAATGTTGGGTATCTCTCCAAGGAACCCATATGTACTCCTAAAATATTTGGGGGGCCTGCACCACCATCTACGTGAGAGAATGATGTTTTTCAAGCCCAAATTGGTGGACAAGGCTTGTGTACATGCACATTACCTGGAGAGGATAAGCCTGAAAAGATCATAATCAAGTGGATCGAAGCAGAAGGAGCAACATGAAGCTTCTAAGGAGGGGAAGAAGAAGCAAAAGGGGGGAATGGATAAAAATACAACAACCACATCACACCAATGCAAATATCCTAGCAACCACTGCAACCACTGCAACATTGATGGCAGTACAGAGAATAAATGTTGGAAGTTGCATCTAGATCAAATTATTCCGAAGAATAAGAAGAAAGATAATAAGAAGAAGAATATCATGGCCACTGATTCGAGAAACCTAGTTGAAACTGGCTCATATGTGGATGAGAAGATCGTATGTACATCAATGTAGAAAGAGGTGAATATGAGTAGCCTTCAACAATAGGAAGATAAATAAATGACCAAATTATTCCATATAAAGATACAAGTCGAGAAGACAAATATTGATGCTTTGTTTGACTCAGGATCACAAGCATATTTCATTACTATAGAGCTGGTCAAGAAGTTGGGGTTGGAATTTCATGACCATCCAAACCCATATTCACTCAGATGGGAAAATAAGGATGCAAAGCTAAAGGTAACTAAACAATGCAAAATTAGATTTGTTATCAGTGTTGATTTTATTGATGAATTATATTTATATGTGGTTCCCCACGATGTATTTGGAGCCATGTTTGGGATTCCATACATGTGCATGCATGATGCAATATTCATGAGCATAGATAAAAAGTACTTGCTCATCAAGGATGATTAGTTCTAGAAAGAAGTATGTTTTATTGTTTTTAAGAGAAATTCAGTTTGAAGAGGTTTCAATAAGAAGCAAGGCATCCCTAGAGGGGTGTACTAAGAAACATAAAAAACAATTGGAGTATTTTTTATAGGAATACAAGGATGTGTTTTGAGAGGCTAAAGGGTTACCACCTAAGAGATAAGTGGATCATGAGATCCAACTATTTCCAGACTACCCATTGCAAAATATTGGGTTGTACAGGTAGTTTGTTATGGAATAAAGTGAGGTGAAGAAACAATTGCAACAAATACTAGAATCAGGTGTCATTCGACCGAGTACATCACCATGTGGGTCACCCATCATCATTGTGCCAAAGAATGATGGGACTTGGAAGATGTGTATAAGTTACACAACGTTGAATAAAATCACACACTCAAGAAAAGATACCCTCTTCCAAGGATTGGCGATATGCTATATCAATTGGAGCAAACAAATCATTTCACCAAGTTGGACTTGAAGTCTGGATATCACAAGGTTTGAGTTAAAGAATGAGATACATGGAAGACTGCCTTCAAAACCAAGCAAGGATTGTATGAGTGGTTAGTTATGCCATTTTTCCTATGTAATGCACCAAATTCGTTCATGATATTAATGAATGATACACTGCGCCCTTTTATAGATTCATTTTTTATTGTATACTTGGATGATATACTAATATATAGTGATACCTAGGAGGAGAATATTTCACATTTGATGCAGGTGATGGAAACATTGAAGAAGTACTGACTACTAGAAAATATCAAGGAGTATGAGTTTGCACAACAGTCTTTGGTGTATCTAGGGTATGTGATTAGTGGATGAGAGCTAAAGATAGATCCTTCCAAGATGGAGGCCATCATGAAATGGTCAGTGCCTACTAATTTTTTTGAGTTTGGGAGTTTCATTGGTGCACCACAGTACCTAAGGAAATTCATAACCTCATTTCCGGCGTAGCAGCATTGATCCACGCCATAATAACAAGTGGCAAGAATTTTGGGTGGGGAAAATATCAACAAAATGATTTTGAGGAGCTAGAGAAGAATATCAGTTAATCACCAGTTCTGGCATTACCAAACTTGTAGCAGCCCTTTGAAGTGGATATATATGTGATTGCGTATGCTATGGGAGTTGTCTTGATGCAAGGAGGAAGGCCCATTTTCTACCATTCTGAAGTATTTCATGGGGCATTTCTTAACTACCCTACCTAAGATAAGTATCTCTATGCCATGGTGCAAGATGTGAAGAAGTGGAAGAAATATCTGATGGGAAAGGAGATAGTAAGCCACACAGCTCACCATCCATTTAGTACTTGCAGGGCTAGATTAAGCTATAACATACTAGAAATTACAAGTGGATGGGTTTTTTTTTGACATTTTCATTTAGTGATTAAGTATAATAGGGGAAGCATAAACAAGTTAGCCTACATTCTTTCAAGGTGATGATCCTTGATCATGGACCAAAATGATAGCTCAAAATTCAAAGTGTTCAGAAGAGTTTCAAATCTAAATGACCGGAAAGGTCTCATCGCTATGATTCTGGCGCCGCAAACGGTTCGCAAAACAGAGGTCGTATGTGAAATTTATTCAAGTTTGAAGTCTCCAGTAAACTTCAAAATACAATTGAACAAGTTTGAATTTCCAACATTGGAAAAATTAAAAAAATAATATTCCAAGGAATATTCCTCAAAATATTCCTTGGAATATTCCATTCAGTCTAATCATTTGTTGACAAGTGGCAGACTCTGATTCGTTTATGGTTTGACTATTTGGAAATTGACCAATTAAAGGGTGCCACATGGCAAGCCTAGAGGCTGCCACGTGGCCCCAGGCCGGTGGAATATTGGGCGTATCAAAAAAAATTTGCAACTTACGGGCTTTGAACCTGAAACCTGTTCGCAACAAATCCCACAACTTACCACTATACCACAACGACGGTTCTTGACATGTCACGGTGGCGGATGCTACTTATGTTTTAAAATATGATATGGCAGAAATTTAAAAGGACTAGCCTCTCAGGGCTAGCTCTGACACCATGTGACCATCCCCTCCACAACTAGGAGCTAATGATGGCGGTCAAACTTATCCTCCTGTAAACCATCACATATGAGCACGTCTCGACATTAAATGCGGGGTTTAGTTACGGTCAAACTCGGTGGTTTATGCGGGGAGGTCACATGCCCCCACCTAGAATTAAATATTATAGTTTGGAGTCCGACAGTTTGGTGGGCACGCCATTTTTTGTGGCCTTATCCAATTTGGCCCTTAACTAACAGTTCCTCCACATTTAGTGGGGTTTAGGGGGGGACATTGGGCATGTTTTTTGGAAAAGCCATAACTTCATCATTAGTGAACCAAATAGGATGAAATTTTAGTCAATTTTGGGTCTCTTTGACCTTATGGAGAGTTTGGAATATGTTTCAGAGCAAACAGAGGTGACCTTACATATATTTTGCTTCAGGAAAGATGAAGGAGACATTAGGGCCACCATGAGACAAATTCAGTTTTAGGCCTACCCAGGGGATTTATAGTCCTTTTCTAGAGTTCTAATAGTCAAAATTGGATATTTAAGATGTTATGAATATGATGAAATGGTTTTTAGAGCCTTTAGGGAATTTTTTAAGGCATAAAATCTTCAATAAAGTTCCAGGGGTTATTAGTGCCAACTTTTGCTATCAGCAGTGCAGGGCTTAGAAAGAGTTGTTTGAGAGCATTTGCAGTGAACTAGTGATCATTATTGGCTTATAAAATCATTATAAATCTATTTACAGAGGTTTTTTTAAGTGTTAAAGAATTTTAGAGGTCAAAAACTCAGTAGAGAAGTTTTCCTTGACCCTAGTGCCAAGGGGTGCCGATTGGTGATTAAGGCGAAATAGAAGCATTCAGAGGCCATTTCTGATGAATGAATAGTCTAAATTGACAATTTCGTAAATTTTGGAACCAATGGAAGTATTTTAAAAACATTTTGAGAACCTATAGATCTCGAAAAGTTGATGTCAATTTCTGGGCAGCCTTGGGAAAACTGCGGAGGATAGCCTATTTGGGGAAGCAGTGCTCAATTTGAGAAATTTATTAGTTGGTATTTGATGTCTGATGTGTATTGGATACAGAAGTAGTGGTTTCAGTGATAGAAACAAAATTCTGAGTGATTTTTTTCCATTTATAAGCTGAGAGTAGCTTAGTGCACCGACAGAAGGAATCGTGTCAACAAGAGCCTAAAGCTGTTTACAAAGTTTGGACAGCCATTAGAGGGATTTAAATGGTATTTTCAGCTGTTTGGATCATTTTTGTATTCATTGGAATTAAGTATTTACTTTGTAAAAAAAACTTACCATAATCCCAAAGAGCTGAGTCATGATGACAAAGCTCAAAGGAGACCTAGCCCACGAGATTTCGGGTGAACTCCTAGATTAAAATTGATGTTGTGTTTGAATGATTATTTTATGCATTATGTTGCTGTCATACATGTTAAATTGCAGCAAGAACAAAAGAAATTAAGACACATAAACAATAAATATTCATACATCACTTTCAAGTAGAAAAATTTCGCAAAATTTTCATGTACAAGATAGATCATTTAATTTAAACTGAGTGGTAGGTTCTTGAAATACATACAATTTATCCAAACCATTTTCAAATCAGGTTGGTATCAGAGCAAATTTTCTTGCTTGAAAGAGAACTTGGTTTCTTGATTGTATATCTTGAAAGGTGTTTAAACAGTGTAAAAGATTAACTGTTTTACTGTTTGCAAACTGATTGTTGTTTGAGTTTGCTTAAGATTTGGGGATAGCTATTGATTAGCTAAGTCCTGAGAGGAAAAAAAAAAAGGAAGAAAAGGCATTAAGGCATATTCCTTACCTCAAGGGACCTCAAGGTCACTTTTTGAACAAACCCTCTTGACGATTGTTTGTTAAGAAGCTCTTGGAGTTTGTTTGTTGTTTGGCTGCTTGAATAAGAGTTTGTCTTTACAGCCATTTGGTTAAAAAAGATTTGTAATTTGTTTTGAAAATCTTTGATAAATTTATTGAAGTTAATTTTTTCATTGACATCATAATGACAACTTCTACAAGTGAAGTTTCCTCCTTCACAATATTCTTCGATGATGATATGAAGCGTGAATTTATTATATTGAAGGTCATGGTGCAGACTTTGTTTAAGGATAAACGAGAAAGAACTGAACTTCATGAATAGTTGTTTGCCATGAAACAAGAGAAGGAAGAAATTCTTCAAATATTGCATGATATGGAGAGACAACACCATCAAGCTCAAGAAGATTTGACCAAGAAAATGCATGAGGAAGAGGTAACCCATTCTAATTTGTCTTCAGTTTCCTCATTAGAAAGATGTGTTGGTTCTTTGAAAAAGCACACGAGAGGTATAGGGTCCAAATTAATGATTAAAATGGGCTATGAAGGCAAGGGGTTAGGCAAGCATGCACAAGCCATGGTTGAACCTGTTATTGTTGAGGAACGACCAAAGAATATTAGTCTTGGTTATGTGCAGTTTAATGGCAAAGACTCCAAATCCTTCGAAGCATGTGATGCTACTTTAAAGAGAACCTTTATTCCAAGTTCTAAGATGCAAATATGTCAAATTTTTTTCAAAGATGATTGCCATTGATTTAAGCCTTTTTTGCAGCAAGAACATGGTAGAAATGTAGCTTATGTCATTCATGCAAGTTCAGACAGTTTTCAAGACATGAATGATGATGTTAGTCTACAAATGAAAGTTGTAGCCTCTACTAGTTCATCTCCTCAAGAAGGCCAAAAGGATGAACATTCAAAGAAGTACAAGAGGTATAAATCTTCTCATGATCAATTTGATTGTGTTTCTGCAAGGCATGATAATTTTTCATGCTTAAATGGAAGAAATATTTGTTGTAAATATTGTGGTCGATTTAACCATGGTGTTTCAAGATGCTGGATGAGGAAGAAAGAATACAAGAAGCAGATGAGGCAAAGGAAACTTTCAAAGAAGGTGCAAAAGATTTGCACATATTGCCAAAAGAGGGGACATGATGTCTCTCATTGTTGGAATTTGCCTCCAACTAGTCATCCAAAGCACATGCAGCAAGAGGACAGAAAGATTGGCACAAGTGGAACCAAGGATTCCATTATTGATGTGAAAACGGAATTTTCACATGAGGAAGAGTTGCAGCAGCAAAAGTCGTCGTGGAGGTGACTTGGTAAGAAGTGGATGGACTTCTTGGTATAGTAAGACGTACTCATTTTATATATATGAAAATTTCGGTTGTATACATGTATTTTATGCTGTAATCTCTCGTTTGTTGGAGCCACCTTGGATCATTGATCAAGGCAGCAATGTACAGTTTCCTTCTACAAATTTCTCGCCAAGAATTTTCAAAGTGAGTGCAAAAAAGATAGCTCTTGACAGGAGGACAAGTGCATTGAGTAAAGGAAGTGTGAATTGCTTTCTAGTTGTGGTTCAAATCCACTAGCCATTCAAGGAAAGTGTTTGGAGGCTGAAGAGAAGAGGGTGTTATACTCTCATCTACTGTACAGATCAGTTTCAATTTTCCAGAGAGCTTTTGGTGTCCAAAAGCTTCTCATTTGGGAGGTGTGATTAGAACTAGATCATGGACCAGAATGATATCTCAAAATTAAAAGTTCTTGGAAGAGTTTTGAATCTAAACGACTGGAAAGGTCTCATCGCTACGATTCTGGCACCACAAATGGTTCGCAAAACGGAGGTCGTATGCGCAAGTTATTCAGGTTTGAAGTCTCCAGTAAACTCCAAAATTCAGTTGACCAAGCTTGACTTTCCAACATTGAAAATTTTTAAAAAAGAATATTCCAAGGAATATTCTTGGAATATTCCTCAAAATATTCCCTGAAATATTCCCTAGAATATTCCATTCGATCTAATAATTTGTTGACAAGTGGTAGACTTTGATTCGTTTATGGTTTGACTATTTGGAAATTGGCCAATTAAAGGGTGCCATGTGGCAAGCCCGGAGGCTACCACATGGCCCCAAGCCGGTGGAATATTGGGCATATCAAAATTGTTTTGTAACTTACAGGCTTTGAACCCGAAACCTGTTCGCAACAAATCCCACGGCTTACCACTATACCACTACGACGGTTCTTAACATGTCACGATGGTGGATGCTACTTATGTTTTAAAATATGATATGGCAGAAATTTAAAAGGGCTAGCCCTGACACCATGTGACCATTCCCTCCGTAACCAAGAGCTAACGATGGCGGTCAAATTTATCCGCCCGTAAACCATCACATATGAGCACGTCTCGACATTAAATGTGGGGTTTAGTTACAGTCAAACTCGGCGGTTTATGCGGGGAGGTCACATGCCCCTGCCTAGCATTAAATATTACAGTTTGGAGTCTGACGTTTTGGAGGGTGTGCCATTTTTTTCGGCCTTATCCAATTTGGCCCTTAACTAACAGTTCCTCCACATTTAGTGGGGTTTTGGGGGGACATTAGGCATTTTTTTTGGAAAAGCCATAAATCCCTCATTATTGAACCAAATGGGATGCAGTTTTAGTCAATTTTGGGTCTCTTCAACCTTTTGGAGAGTTTTGAATAGGGGTCAGAGCGAACAGAGGTGATTTTCCATAGCTTTTGCTTCAGGGAATATGAAGGAGACATCAGGGCCACCATGAGACAAATTCAGTTTGAGGCCTAACCATGGGAGTTAGAGCCCTTTTCCAGAGTTCCAATAGTCAAAATTGGATAATTCAAATGTTCTGAATCTTATGAAATTATTTTTAGAGCCTTTAGGGAACATTTGAAGGCCGAAAAGCTTCAATAAAGTTCCAGGGGTCATTAGTGCTAGATTTTGCCAGCAACAGTGCATGGCTTAGAAAGAGCTATTTGAGACCATTTGTAGTGAACCAGTAGTCATTATTAACTGAAAACGTCATTCTGAATCTATTTACAGAGGTTTTAGAAAGTGTTAAATAATTTTAGAGGTCGAAAACTCAGCAGAGAAGTTTTCTTTGACCCTAGTTACAAGGGGTGCCAATTTGTGATTGAGGCGAAATTGGAGCAGATGGAGGCCATTTATGATGAATTAATAGTCTAACATGACTATTTTAGAAAATTTGGAACCAATGGAAGTGATTTTATAAAATTTTGAGAACTTATAGAGCTCGAAAAGTTGATGTGAAGTTATGGGCAACCCTTGGAAAACCGTGGAGGATAGCCTATATGGGGAATGCAGTGCTCAATTTGAGCAATTTATCAGTTGGTATTTGATTTATGATGTGTATTGGATACATCAGTAGTATTTTTAGTGACAGAAATAGAATTATGAGGGATTTTGTACCACTTAGAAGCTCAGAGTAGCATAGTGCACTGACAGAAGGAATCGTGTCAACAAGAGCCTAAAGCTGTTCACAAAGTTTGGAAAACCATTAGAGGGATTTAAATGGTATTTTAAGTCCTTTGGATCATTTTTTTATTCATTGGAATTAAGTATTTACTTTGTAAAAAAAACTTACCATAATCCCAAAGAGCTGAGTCATGATGACAAAGCTCAAAGGAGACGTAGCCCACAAGATTTCGGGTGAAGTCCTAGATTAAAATTGATGTTGTGTTTGAATGATTATTTGCTGCATTATGTTGCTGTCATACATGTTAAATTGCAGCAAGAACAAAAGAACTTAAGACACATAAACAATAAAAATTCATACACCACTTTCAAGTAAAAAAGTTCCGCAAAATTGTCATGTACAAGCTAGATCATTTAATTTAAACTGAGTGGTAGCTTCTTGAAATACATACAAGTTATCTTGGCCATTTTCAGATAATTTTGGTATCAGAGAAAATTTTCTTGCTTGACAGAGCACTTGGTTGCTTGATTGTATAGCTTGAAAGGTGTTTAAACAGTGTAAAAGATTGATTGTTTTACTGTTTGCAAACTGATTGTTGTTTGAGTTTGCTTAAGATTTGGGGATAGCTACTGATTAGCTAAGTCCCAGAGAGGACAAAAAAAAGGAAGAAAAGGCATTAAGGCATATTCCTTACCCCAAGGGACCTCAAGGTCACTTTTGGAACAAACCCTCTTGACGATTGTTTGTTAAGAAGCTCTTGGATTTTGTTTGTTGTTTGGCTTCTTGAATAAGAGTTTGTCTTTACAGCCATTTGGTTAAAAAATATTTGTCATTTGTTTTGAAAATATTTGAGAACTTTATTTAAGTTAATTTATTCATTTACATCATAATGACAACTTCTACAAGTGAATTTTTCTCCTTCACAAGATTCTTCGATGATGATATGAAGCGTGACTTTATTATATTGAAGGACATGGTGCAGATTTTGTTTGAGGATAAACGAGAAAGCACTGAACTTTGTGAACAGTTGTTTGCCATAAAGGAAGAGAAGGAAGAAATTATTCAAATATTGCATGATATGGAGAGACATCTCCATCAAGCTCAAGAATCTTTGACTAAGAAAATGCACGAGGAATAGGTAATCCATTCTAATTTTTCTTCATTTTCCTCATTAGAAAGATGTCTTTGTTATTTTGAAAAGCACACGAGAGGTATAGGGTCCACTTAATGATTAAAATGGGCTATGAAGGAAAGGGGTTAGGCAAGCATGCACAAGCAATAGTTGAACCTGCTCTTGTTGAGGAACGACCCAAGAATCTTAGTCTTGGTTATGTGCAGTTTAATGGTGAAGACTCCAAATCCTTTGAAGCATGTGATGCTACTTTAAAGAAAACCTTTATTCCGAGTTCTAAGATGAAAATATGTAAAATTTGTTTCAAATATGATTGCCATTACTATAAGCCTTTGTTGCAGAAAGAAGATGGTAGACATGCAGCTTATGGCATGCATGCAAGTTTAGATAGTTTTCAAGACAAGAACGATGATGTTAGTTTGCAAATGAAAGTTGTAGCCTCTACTAGTTCATCTCCTCAAGAAGGCCAAAAGGATGAACATTCAAGGTAGTACAAGAGGTAGGTAGTACAAGAGGCATAAATCTTCTTACGATCGATGACAGTTTCTAAAGTATGATACTTTGTACGCGAAATGGAAGAAATATTTACAGCATAGGTTTGAACAACTATGATGTTTTAGATGTTGATGAGGAAGAAAGTATACAAGAAGTGACAGAGGTAGGCACCCTTTCTAAAGAAGGTACAAGGTTTGCACATGCTAAAGAGGACATGATGTTCTTATCGTTGGAATTTACATCCAACTAATGTCATTCAAAGCACATGCAACAAGAGGAAAATATTGGTGCAAGTGAATTCAAGACTTACCATAGATGAAAACGAAGCTCACATACTGGTCAGTTGCAGCAGGTGTCGCCATGGAGGTGGCTTGGTAAGAAGTGGATGGACTTTGGTGGCAAGAAGACGACTATTTTCTACATATGAAAATTTAGGTTATATAATGTATTTTATGCGAAGAATATTCATTTATTTGAGTACCTTGACTATTGATTGGTTATGCTAATGTGTCAGTCAAGATCCGGGCCAAAATTTCAAAGTGAGTGCAAGAAAGATAGTTCTTGACAGGAGGACAAGTGCATTGAGTAAAGGAAGTGTGAATTGCTTTCTAGTTGTGGTTCAAAGTCACTAGCCATTCAAGGCAAGCATTTGGAGGCTGAAGAGAAGAGGGTGTTGTACTCTCATCTATTGTACAGATCAATTTCAGTATTCCAGAGAGATTTTGGGGTCCAAAAGCTTCTCATTTGGGAGGTGTGATCATAACTATATCATGGACCAGAATGATAGCTCAAAATTCAAAGTTCTTGGAAGAGTTTCGAATCTGAACAACCAGAAAGGTCTCGTCACTGCAATTATGGCACCATGAACAGTTCACAAAATGGAGGTCGTATGCGAAAGTTATTTAGGTTTGAAGTCTCCAGTAAACTCCAAAATTCAGTTGACCAATTTTGACTTTCCAACATTGGAAAAATTAAAAAAATAATATTTCAAGGAATATACTTGGAATATTCTGTAAAATATTCCCTAGAATATTCCATTCGGTCTAATCATTTGTTTACAAGTGGCAGACTCTGATTCGTTTATGGTTTGACTATTTTGAAATTTTCCAATTAAAGGGTGCCACATGGCAAGCCCGGAGGCTGGCACATGGCCCCAGGCCGGTGGAATATTGGGTGTATCAAATTTTTTTTGCAACTTATTGGCTTTGAACCCGAAACATGTTCGCAACAAATCCCATGGCTTACCACTATACCACAATGACGGTCCTTAACATGTCACGATGGCATATGCTACTTATGTTTTAAAATATGATATGGTAGAACTTTAAAAGGGCTAGACCTAACACCATGTGACCATCCCCTTCGCAGCCAGGAGCTAACGATGGCGTTCATACTTATCCGCCCGTAAACCATCACATATGAGCATGTCTCAACATTAAATGTAGGGTTTAGTTACAGTCAAACTCGACGGTTTATGTGGGGAGGTCACATACCCCCATGCGGCATTAAATATTATAGTTTGGATTTTGACGATTTGGAGGGCACGCCATTTTTGGCGGCCTTATCCAATTTTTCCCTTAACTAACAGTTCCTCCACATTTAGTGGGGTTTTGGGGGGACATTGGGCATGTTTTTTGGAAAAGCCATAAATTCCTCATTATTGAACCAAATGGGATGAAATTTTAGTTAATTTTGGGTCTCTTCGACCTTATGGAGAGTTTGGAATAGTTTTACGAGGGAAAAAAGGTGATATTCCATAGATTTTTCTTCAGGGAAGATGAAGGAGACATCAAGGCCACCATGAGACAAATTCAGTTTGAGGCCTAACAAAGGGAGTTAGAGTCCTTTTCCTAAGTTCCAATAGTCAAAATTAGATAATTCAGATGTTATGAATCTGATGAAATGGTTTTTGGAGCCTTTAGGGAACGTTTGAAGGCTAAAAAGCTTCAGTAAATTTCCAAGGGTCATTAGTGACAACTTTTTCCAGCAGCAGTGCAGGGCTTAGAAAGAGTTGTTTGAGACAATTTGCAGTGAACCAGTGGAAATTATTGACTAAAAAAATCATTCTAAATCTATTTACAAAGGTTTCAGCAAGTTTTAAATACTTTTAGAGGTCAAAAACTCAGCAGAGAATTTTTCCTTGACCCTAGTGCCAGGGGGTGCCGATTGGTGATTGAGGCGAGTCCGGAGCAGCCGGAGGCCATTTATGATGAAATAATAGTCTAAATTGACTATATAGGAAATTTTTGAACCAATTGAAGTGGTTTCATATCATTTTGAGAACTTCTAGAGCTCAAAAAGTTGATGTGAAGTTCTGGGCAGCCTTGGGCAAACCGTGGAGGATAGCCTATTTGGGGAATGCAGTGCTCAATTTAAGAAATTTATTAGTTGGTATTTGATGTATGATGTGTATTGGATACATAAGTAGTGGTTTCAGTGACAAAAACATAATTATTATGGATTTTGTGCCATTTTGAAGCTCAGAGTAGCTTAGTTCACCAACAGAAGGAATCATGTCAACAAGAGCCTAAAGTTGTTTACAAAGTTTGGACAGCCATTAGAGGGATTTAAATGGTATTTTCAATCATTTGGATAATTTTCATATTTATTGGAATTAAGTATTTACTTTGTAAAAAAAAGTTACCATAATCCCAAAGAGCTGAGTCATGATGACAAAGCTCAAAGGAGACGTAGCCCACGAGATTTCGGGTGAACTCCTAGATTAAAATTGTTGTTGTGTTTGAATGATTATTTTCTGAACTATGTTGTTGTCATACATGTTAAATTTCATCAAGAACAAAAGAAATTAAGACACATAAACAATAAAAATTCATACACCACTTTCAAGTTAAAAAATTCCGCAAAATTGTTATGTACAAGCTAGAACATTTAATTTAAACTGAGTGGTAGGTTCTTGAAATACATACAAGTTATCTAGACCATTTTCAGATCACAAGGCCACCTACATCAAATATTATAGCTTTGGGAACACTTATGCACATGAAGCCATTCACCCATGATGCATACAGAGAGGCATATTCTGAGGATGAGTACTTTAAGAAGGTGTATCAACAATTGTAGATTTAGACTCATGTGCACGATGGCAACACCATTGTTGATTTCCATCTCTAGGATGGGTTACTCTACAGGTTGGATAAGCTATGTTTTCCTAAAGGTGAGCGATTGCAGTTGATTAGAGAGGCTCACACCTCCAAAGTTGCAAGGAAATTTGGTGTAGGGAAGACTGTGGCTAACTTGAATAGGTATGTATATTGGCCGAAGGTGCAAGATCAGGTAGCTAGGTTTATAATAGGATGCATACTTTGTTTTAAAAATAAGCCTAACAATAGGAAAAAGGGTATATATCATCCCTAACCCGTGCCTACTCGTCCTTGGGAAATAATTTCCATTGTATTTGTGGGAGGTTTACTAACAACCAAGAAGGGACATGATTGCATGTTTGTGGTAGTTGACAGGTTTAGCAATATGTAGGTTCTAATGCCCTATAAAAAGACCATCAATGGGCAAGAAGAAACAAACTTGTTCTTTAGACAGTTATGGGAGCACTTTAGGATACCAAGGAGCATCATATCAGACAGGGACACAATATTTCTCAGTGCATTCTAGACTACATTATGGGAGAATATAGACACAAAGTTGAAGAGATATACAACATTCCATCCACAGAAATATGGAAAAACAAAAGTAGTGAACATGAGTTTGGTCCAAATTATGAGGGGATACAAGCAGAAGCATCCAAAAACCTGGGATGAAAATATGGTATATATACAACATTCTTATAAAATAAATGTCCACACTTTTACAGGAAAGTCCCCATTTGAGACTTGTTTTGGATATTTTCCACCTTCACCTTTGGATATTGCATATGGGAAGTAAGGAGGAGTGAGGGAATATCTTATAGGAGATGCTTTGAGGGATGAAAAATTTATAGAGAAGATCAGGCATATCCATTTACAGGTATAGGAAACACTGCAAAATTCACAGGAGAAGTATAAGGCCAGACATAATTAGCATAGAAGAAAGAAATCATTCAAGGTGGGAGATAGAGTATGGCTACAATTGAACAAGGAGAGGTTGCAGGGGTCTGGTAAAAAAATTAAGGATCTGAGGTATGGTCCTTTTTAGATACTGGAAAAGGTGGGTGATAATTCCTATCGACTTATTTTACCACTGTATATGCACATTTACTCAGTTGTGAATGTAGAGATTTTGAAACTCTATGAGCCTTCCATGCTAGATCAGGAATATGAACATGCCCTACCTTCTATGGAGGATTTGGCATCAGATATTGAGGCAGAGTTGATAAAATATACAGTTTTGATGAAGAGGTCCATAACTATAAGATAAGGGTAGCATGACCTTTGGAAGATTGGGCTGAAGGGACAACTTCCAGGAAAATCCAAATGGTACACTAGAGAGAAGGTGGAGGAAAAATTTCCTCACTTGATTCAATAAAATATTTTGGGGACCAAAGCCTCCAAAAATGGGGAGGTCTGATCCGAATTGGATCATTATATTATTTTTCATCCATCTCCATGCATTTGGAGTGGAAAAAGTGGAGGCATCAACTCACGAGACCAATTTTACCAACATGACCCAATTTGGCGAAACAAGGTTTGAATCCTTTTGAGAGAATTTTGAGGCATAAAATGATGTTTTTTAGGGGTAAAATTTTTATGATTTAGAACAACACCTTTTCATGCTATTCACATAGAGAGACATTTCCAATGTCACAAGAAGTGCATCAATCATAGTCTGTATTGAAAATTTATGCCACTTAGAAGTTGACCTTCATAGTTTCACACCTATAGTTCGGGAATATTTCACATCATCCCCGATTATTCATGTAAAATTGGCTATCCACGTGTTTGTGATGTAAAATACTCTAGTAGAGTCTATATTGTAACACTAGTTAAGAGTTGATGTAGTCAAACTTAACCACTAGTAGGCTATTGAGTTGTGTTATAACCAAGCCACTAGGAGGAAGCAACATTTGATTCTTTTGAGAGAATTTTGTTCCATAAATAAGCAAAGATATTTAGGAGAGATAGGAAGTAGAGCACACAAAGAGGATCTGTGCACTATAGCATCCCACAGGACACAAACATTACTTCTTTTTACCTACAACCATATTTCCCAACAGAGAAAGAGAGTGAAGTGACCTCATCTTCCAGTTGGTTTTTCTCCTAAAAGGGTTTCCTAGAGAGCATATATTGTGTCCTCTGTGTGTGTCTATGTGTGCTTATTTTTTCATTCTATACCTTTTTTCATAATTTCCATTCGTATGCATGCACTAATTACAGTTAAATCCACATATATTAAAGTTTAATAAACTGTAATAGTGTATAATTTTTAGAGTTCTAATATAATATTATTAGATTTGTTGTGACGAACTATTTAGTGGAATATCCATGAAATTTTATCGATCATTTTGTATGAGAGTAGGTTTCTTTGGGTATTTGTAGACATTCGCAGGGGATCTAGGCCGACGGGGTAGAAAATCGTAAAAACCTAATCATGGCCGAAAAATCTGTAAAAAAACCTCATTATCCTATAGAGGCGAGGTTTTCACGGCTCGAACAATAAGTTAGAACAATAAGTCATTGATATAACTGAAATGTAAAAATTCTCATGGCAGCCCTAAGAAATAATATGGGGATATTTGGAGAAGATGGGGGTTCGAATGTAGATGTCAAATCAAAAGGGGGATCGAGAGATTGAGAAGACACAAAGAACCAACCAAAGAAATAACCCATAAAATATAAACTCAGTTCGAGTGCCTTGAATCAATCCCTGTTCAAAATGGAAGAAAAATTCGGTATGAAGCCATACTACAACGATATTGACACTATGAATTTGAACCACTGGTTGCAGCAACTAGAAGTTTATTTCAACATCCATCAAATCGAGGAAGGGAATAATATCTCATTCGCGTGACTAAAATTAGAGGGGCATGCACAGACTTGGTGGGAGAGCCACAAAGAAACCCCAAGGTTGGAGGGAGAACCTCTAGTAACTAAGCGGGAGGATTTTAAAACCCTCATTAGGTCATAGTTTTATCCCATTGGGTACGTGGAGGACTAGTGGATTTGGTGGCATTACTTCATGCAAAATTTGGTCTAAAGCGTGTAGGAGTACATCACAAAATTCATAAATATGGTTATAATGCTGGGTATCTATCCAAAGAACCAGATGTACTCCTCAAGTATTTGGCAGGTTTTCACGAGAATCTATGTGAGCAAGTGAATTTTTTCAACCCAAAATCGATGGACAAGTCTTGTGTACAGGCACAATACTTGGAGAACATATGCATGAAAAGAGAAAAATCAAGTGGCTTGAAGGAGAGGGAGAAGCATGAAGCTTCTAAGGAGGGGAAGAAGAAGAAAAAAGGGGGAAAAGATAAAAATATGACAACCACAACACACCAGTGTAAATATCCTAACAGCCACTACAACCACTGAAACATTGATGTCCATACAGAGGAGAAGTGTTGGAAGTTGCATCTAGAGATAAACCTGAAGAACAAGAAGAAAGATAATAAGAAGAAGAATCTCATGGCCATTTATTTGAGCAACCAAGTTGAAAGCTTCTCAGATGTGGATGAGAAGATCTTCTGTACATCAGTGCAGAAAGAGGTGAATCTGAGTAGCCTTGCGCAATAGGAAGAGAAAGAAATGATAAACTCTTCCATATAAAGATACAAGTCAGGAAGACAAATATTGATGCTATGTTTGACTCAGGATCGCAGGAAAATCTTATTGTAGTAGATTTGTTCAATAAGTTTGGGCTAGAAGTTCATGACCATTCAAACCCATATCCACTGGGGATGTGTAAATAAGAATTCAGAGCTTAAGGCATATAAACAATGCAAATTTATATTTGCTATTAGTGTTGATTTTATTGATGAAGTAGATTTAGATGCAGTTCCCCTTAATGTATGTGGAGTCGTGTTTGGGAGTCCATACATGTACACATGTGATGTAATATTAATGAGGAGAGATAACCAGTGCTGACTCATAAAGGATGGAAAATTGTTCATCATCAACGTGTGCAAAGGCAAGTTGAAAATTTCACTGGCAAGTGCCAACCAAGCCAAGAAATTGATCAGTTATAGTAAGAAGTATGTTTAATTTTTTTTAAGAGAAATTTAGTTTGAAGAGGATTCAATAAGATGCAAGGCATCCCTGGAGGGGTGTAATAAGAAACAAAACAAAAGTTGGAGGAGTTATTATAGGCATACAAGTATGTGTTCCAAGAGCCTAAAGGGTTACCACCTAAGAGATAAGTGGAGCACGAGATCCAACTATTTCCAGACTCCCCATTCCCAAATATTGGGTTGTACATGCAGTATTTTATAGAAGCAAGTGAGGTGAAGAAACAATTGCAGTAGTTACTAGAAAAAGGTGTTTTTCGATGGAGTACGTCACCATGTGGGTCACCCATCCATCATTGTGCCAGAAAAGGATGGGACTTTGAAGATGTGTATAGATTACAGGTCGTTGAATAAAATCATGCTCAAGAACAGATACCCCCTGCTCAGGATAAACAATTTTCTAGATCAGTTTCAACAAGATAAGTATTTCACCAAGCTAGAATTGAAGTCTAGATATCACTAGGTTCAAGTCAAAGAAGAAGATACATGGAATATCGCCTTCAAAACTAGGCAAGGTTTGTATGAGTGGTTAGTTATGCCATTTGTCCTATGTAATGCACTAGATATGTTTATGAGATTAATGAATGATATACTACACCCTTTTATATATTCATTTATTATTTTTGTATCTAGATGATATACTAGTGCTACTTGGGAGGATAATTTTTCACATTTGACATAGGTGCTCGAAACATTGATGAAGCACTAGCTGCTAGCAAATATAAAAAAGTGTGAGTTTCTGAAATGGTTTTTGGTGTATCTAGGGTATGTGATTGGTGGATAAGAGTTGAAGATAAATCCATCCAATATGGAGGCCATCATGAAATGGTTGGCTCCTACTAATGTTTCAAAGGTCAAGAGTCTCATTGGGGAAACATAGTACCTGAAGAAATTTGTAGCCTCATTTTCAGTGGTAGCAACATCGCTCCACACCATAACAACAAGTGACAAGAGCTTCCAGTGGGGAAAAGGCAAACAAAAGAATTTTGAGGAGATAAATAAGAAGATCAGTAAAGCACCGATTCTGGCATTATTAAAATTGCAATGTCCCCTTGAAGTGGAGACGGATGCAAGTGGGTATGCTATGGAAGTTTTCTTGATGCAAGGAGGAAGGCCCGTTTGCTACCATTTTGAAGTATCTCGTGGGGAAGTTCTTAACTACCCTACCTACGATAAGGATCACTATGTCACAGTGGAAGTTGTGAGGAAGTGGAAGAAATCTCTGATGGGAAAGGAAAAACTAATCCACACATATCACCAACCATTACAGTGCTTGCAGGCCTAGAGTAGCGTACAACAGACCAAGCATTACAAGTGGATGGGGTTTTTACATTAGTTTCATTTGGTGATCAAGTATAAAAAGGGAAGCACAAACAAGTTGGCCTAAAATATTTTGAAGCCACCCACATCAAAGATTCCAACTTTAGGTATGCTTATGCACATGGATCCATTCAGCCATGATGCTTACAGAGAGGCATATTCTGAGGATGAGGACTATAAGGAGGTGTATCAACAGTTTCATAGTCAAGAGTCATGTGCATGATGGAAATAACACTGTTGAATACTATCTCTAGAATGGGTTACTCTACAAGCTGGATAAGCTATGTTTTCCTAAATGTGAGCGATTTTAGTTGATTAGAGAGGCTCACACCTCCAAGGTTGCAGGGAACTTTGGTGTGGAGAAGACTATGGATAACTTGCAGAGGTATGTATATTGGCCCAATATGCAAGAGCAGGTAGCTAGGTTCATAATAGGATGCATACTTTGTTGTACCAACAAGCCTATCAACAAGAAACAATGTCTATATCATCCCTTACATGTACCTACTCATCCCTGGGAAATAATTTCCATGGAATTTGTGGGAGTTTTACTGAAAAATAGGAAGGGACATGACTACCTATTTGTGGTAGTTGACAGGTTCAGCAAGTTGCGTGTTTTGTGCATTGTAAAAATACCATAATTGGGAAAGAAGTAGCAAAATTTTTCTTTGGACAAGTATGGGTGCACTTTGGGATACCAAGGAGTATCATATCAGACAGAGACACAATATTTCTTAGTGCATTATAGACTACATTGTGGTAGAATATGGACACAAAGTTGAAGATATCTACAACATTCCATCAACGGATAGGTCGACAGACAGAAGTAGTCAACAAGCATTTGGTGCAGCTTCTAAGGGGATACAACTAGAAGCATTCGAATGTTTGGGATGAAAAATCGGTATATATAAAACATTCTTATAGCAGAGTAGTCCACTACATGAAAGTACCCATTTGAGACCTGCTTTGGATATTTGTCACCTTCACCTTTGGATGTTTCAAATGGGCAATAAGGAGGAGTGAGGGAAGAGCCTATAGGAGATGCTTTGAGGGTTGAAAAATTTATAGAGAATGATAGGAAAATCCATCTACAAGTATAAGAAACACTTCAGAATTTGTTGGAGAAGTATAAGGTCCAGGCATGATCAACACAGAACAAAGAAACCATTCAAGGTTGGAGAAAAAGTATGGCTAGAGTTGAAAACAGAGAGGTTGGAGGGGCCTGGCAAGAAAATCAAGGATCTGAGGTATGGTCCCTATGAGATACTGGAAAATGTGGGAGATAATGCCGACCAACTTATTTTACCATCGTTGTGGTGGTGCTTTTGGTGCACAAGTGTACCAATCCACAATTTCTTAACAGGAGTGGTCGCTGCCTTTAAGCTTTGGTCACTAGTAGATAAACAAAAGAGTTAGCAGGTTAGTAAACATGCTATAAAACATTAAACACACTAAACAATGATATATTATGCATATGTAGAGAGAAAACAAGACTAAAATAAACATAAACACAAAAGCTAATAAATATTCAAACACAATAATAATACTAATGGTGGCATCAATGTCCACTCTTATTGCTTGCTGTTAGGAAGAAATATAGTACGTTTACGCACTTGCCAAGGGGCCCTTACAACTATGCAGTTCGAAGACCTGATGCAAGGACATTTTTACCTTATAGTTGCTTGGTGCAAGGGCTCTCTCTCTACTCCAAAGGATTGAATTTGTTGGATGGACAACAACCAAATCCCCTCTCTACTTATGCTCTAGATTACACACTGCTGGATTGCTTCAAAGAAATTTTGGCCAGCACAACAATGTGCTCTCCCTTTGTTCATCTCTTTGTGGCCTTTTATAGATGAATTCAAATTCTCCTTCCCTCTCTTGGTACATTGAAGGATGGTGACCCAAGAGAGGGGGTTGATTCCATTGTGTGCCACTTGATTCCTTTGTGTGCTCCCTTGAGGTCCCAAGGAGGCTTAGGCAGCCATCCTTGGGCGGCCTCAAGTGTGGCATCATTTTCCTAGAGTGTGCCTTGTTGTCTCGGAAAGTGACTTTCGTCACTCTCAGGTCTGCGTGACTTTTAGAGGGAAATTCGCGCAAAGGTGCACTTATCGAAGGAAAAAGCACACAAAGGCACATTTGGCGAGTGTCTTGAGTGTGAAATTTGATTTTTCCTCTGGACCTTAGAGATTTTTAAAAAATTTCAGGTTCTCTAATGTGCCTCAACCATGTAAATCCTTCTGCTTGACATTTAATAATGTCATCTTTGATTATCCGATTTTCCAGTGATAACATTTTCCCTGTAATGTGTGAGGTCTAGGAAGAACTATATAGTTGAAATACATTGTAGTTTCTTTTCTACGTACTGTGTGGAGAGAGAGAGACCTAAGTGTAGAAAAAAGTTGGAAATGTCTTACAATGGGTCGAAGAGTGACCATGTCCTATGGGAACCCTGCAAGAAATAGTATGATACAATAAATACAATTTTTCTATGAGGCGGGCATGTCCCATGCTCGTGATGTTTTGGCTAGCTAGACAAATCTATCTGATAGATACAAATTTTGTCTGTGTCACTAGTATGGTAGTGATCTGCTGATTTGGTTGATCATGAAGATTGCTGACGCCCTCAGGGGCATTTTTTTCTTTGAAAATAGGTGGAATGTGGTACCCAGACATGTAAGTTTGGTATGGCATATAAATTCTCATTATACGCATGGGTGTATGAATAGGACCTTCCCATGTAAGCATTGCTGAAAGAGATGCTTATCATGGCATGGGTCTTCGACGAATTTGAGCAAAGTGCAATGGTTGCAAGGTACGCTAACATTTTGACATGAAAGCTTGTGTTGTAGGTGAATTTCAGGAGGATCGATGACATCTATGGCTAATGATGATTCCCACAATGCCACCCGAGGATGTCTCTATTGTGGTGAGGGGAAATCCCAGGTACCACTTCCTTTTTGGAAAATAGGAGTTGACGTTGACAAAAAGGAACTCTCAACCGAATGATATAGTCACTGATTCAAGGGGCCAGGATCTTGGATCTAATAGTTTTAACTTAGGCATGATGGTGAGGGGTGACTAAAAAATTGATGATGGGGATTCAGTGGCCCAAGGTTGGAGTATAAAAAGTAGCTTGGCGACAGTCATAACTATTTCTGATGAGGAAATCCCTGGAGTCAGTAGGACATCCAGGGTGGGTATATGTTGGTTATGAATGTCATGGGGGCTTATGCATGAAAGGTGTGATACTCTGACCAAGGGTGACTAGGGACTGCTGCTATGAGAGAAAAATGGATGGATGAGTGGGGGGACATTGTTCACCATTTACGGTCTTTGTATGCTTACCAAAAGAATGAAGCAATAGGATTTGGATTGTACAAAACAAAGAGACATGTGCCCCAAAACATGAAAGTGTTCACTCAATGATGATGTGAGGAGGGTGTTTTTGCAGAGGAAGGGGGCCCCATTGGTTGGTCTCTTGTGTGGGGGTGGTGAAGCAGATGGAAAATATTGCAAATAGGCTATGCTGATGGAGTTATGGTAGGCAAAATGAGAGGCGCGGTGGTGCCCTTTCGATCTGCTTGCAAAACTTGGTAGTTGGGGAAAGGGGTTTTATTTTGATATGGTAAAACTTGACTTGATGCATGGTGGGTGGATGGGCATGAAGTGCTTCCTAGACTGAAGTGGTATGGCCATGGCATCATGATTGTTTTGATATATGGTCTACTTTGAGTGATGAGCGCCATAGAGGGGAGGCTCTACTGACCAATGAAGGATGTTTATCATGTGCAAGGTGGGGAAATGATAAACATGGTCAGGTGTTTGGAAATTATGGTTAATTTATTATGGAGAAATGATGTTAGGATATGCAGAGTTTTTTTGGACTCTATCATGCTAAGGGCAGAATGATACCTGCTTTGGTAATTTTAGTGGATGGAGTGATGGATGGTTTGCACAATACTTGCAACAAAATACCCCAAGTGAAATCATCTTCTTCATTCAAATATTATTGAAAGACATGTGCTAAATGAAAAGAATATGAAAGAGGGCATACCTACTGGCACTTAAAAATTATATTTTCGGAGGTGTGAATGTGTGGCGCCTCCTTTGGGCATTATGAGGTGCTAATCACTGTGTTACTTTCAGTTCTGCAATTGGGCCTTCTGAGCTCTCATTATGGTCCTCCAAACAATTTGAAAAGGGTGACATATAGGCCAATATGGCTCAATTCAGTTCATTTGCAACATTTGAGTGTTTGAGGTTTTGAGAGGTCAAAGGATTTTACAGAGCTATTCTTGCCATTGCGGTCAGCCTGAGTACCCAGGACTCGCGATTCTTGAGCCAGGTAGGCCCCATGACGTCCTGAATTTTAATTTTTTCACTATGCCTCGGCTAGGGTCCATACAAACTAGGTTTGTATGGAACCCAAGCAATTTTTTTCCTTGACCGCGCGGGCGATCAAGGCACACGCGCGTAATTTTTGCGCAGAACCGAGGGTTTCGCGAGAAATTATAGCGCATGTATTGCCTTTAAGCGCGCCATTTCCATGTCTTTGAGAGCACCAAGTGCGCATCTCTTGCACCTGTCTGAGAAACATGCACACAGAGATCCAAAGCATTTTTTTGAATTTTGTTTGGGAAATTTGTCAAATTTTTAGTGCTTTTAACGTGACTGATGTGTGCCTGTTTGATGACAGGATGTTGTAGATGGAGAGGGAATGACCTAACCTCTGGGTTGCTTTGGCAGCTGATTCCCATCCACGCCAGCAGTTGGTGCGATGGGGTCTTCTAAAGTTCATGGAGAATGACCTCTTACGATCACAAGATCATCTGTTGCATGACCTGATCCGATGCGGGAACAAGCGACGCAAGGTCATGGTGCTAAGGGGGTGTGACCTAACTATCTGTCCTGAGATAGATATATATTTTGTGACTGGGCTACTACCTTAGGGTGAGGCGCTTCCTTACCCACTTTCCACTGGAAGAGTGGATCTTCAGCAATTCTCAGTGGGCCATTGTGGTGGGGCACCTCTCATAGAGGGGTGTATTCAGATAGCCTCAGTGACTGACTTGGTCAAGCAGTGTGCTTTGGCAGCTATTATGATATTTCCAAGGTTGTTTGGGTCCAATCGAGTGTTGAGACCATAGATTAGTGTTCTGCACTGGCTGAGGGCTGAGCACCTTTTTTATTCTTCCCGTCACTACTACAATGGGATGCTGGCTTAGCTCTCCAAGGTTTGGGATGGATCAAATTTGTTTACGTATGTTAGTATTATGTGTAGCATCATGTATGAGAGAGTGGTGTTGCTGAGGCCTACGGTGGTTGTGCTTGCTGGGGGTCCTCAAGAGCCTCACATGAGGAGGTGAGCCCAAATTATGCCTCTTGGTGGGGGAGGTTGGGTGGGGTGTTACTGGAATTCCTCTACAAAGGCTTGGTTTGAGGCCAATCCTCAGATGTTCCTGCCTTTCCCCTATGCGGGGATGGACTTCCGTGGAGACCCAGACATGGGTCTTCCTGTGGGATATGCATGGGGGCTAGGAGGTAGGTTTTTATGTTTTATTCTACATTTGCTTGAGTATTTATGTGTTATATGTGTATTATGGTGACACTGACATAGCTTTGTTACTCTTGCAGATGTTGGCGAGGTTGGGCGTCTTGTGGCTCGGTTGGTGGGACATGATTCGATCTAGAGGCCTTGAGGTGTTCCACGCATAGTCGGGAGATAGGGAGGGGCTCTGGTGCAGCCTCAGGGTGGAGCACCTAGTGGGGAGGCTAGTCCCTTGGGGGAGGGTAGTAGCTCGACCGCTACCAAGTGTGATGTAGCGATCGCTCGCGCTGAGGAGGCGGAGCCTCGTGTTGTAGAGGTGATAGAGCAGATGGCTTCTCTGGAGATCAGGGCTCGATTTTTGGAGGATGAATGGGGTCGAGTGGGCCGCTTGACCTGAGGGATGCCTACCCAAGGTTTTTTGTATGACCTTGATGATGCATGACTAGAGAATTTGATGGTCGAGGAGAGGGGCTATCGTCCGACTTTGCACCGAGTGGCGATCTCTGTTTTGACAACAGCTCCAGTGTTGGTACCGGGAGAAGCCATGGGTCCAGGTGCCCAACATGGAGGGGCACAACCCTAGATTCTTATTGTACACAGGGAAAGCACCCATCATGAGGATGCTTCCCTTATATTTTTCGACTTTTATATGTGTATTTTTGGGCTGACTTACATGTTAGAGACACGATTTTTTTTGTACTCAGGCACATATTTTTTTATATATGAGAGAGATATTTTTTGCGGCTCTACATGGTGTGTCCCTTGTTGATATTTTTTATGGATTATGTGCTATGCTGATGGATATATATATATATTTTTTATGTTTTTTATTTTTTATGTAGGATGGTTTATCCGAGATGCATTCCAGTTTAGGATATTGTTAGCTATGCGATCAACTGTTGGGTTTTGATTTCTTGGTACATCTGTGAATGTAATGTGATCAAATTGATGACCTAATATTTTTGCACGCAAATATTTTCTAAACAGTTGTGAATCCCATACATCAAACTCTTGGTTTAACTATGACACCACTAACTGGGAATCGAGGTAGATATGCATATGACATATGCCTTGATTGAGGGCGTCACACATAAGTCTGATGACAACGTCATATTTTGCCTGATTTCTTATCACTGAACCGATGCATACACCGTTGGTAAAGAATAGTGATCAGTCAAGGTGATAGAAGGCCCAAGCGACTGCAGCTAAACTTTGAGACCATCGTGATTCTCCATCAGCGGATCCAAAGTAATGGTAGGGTTGGAAGTCCATTGTGACATTAGAGAATATTTTGTGACAAGTATTTCGGTAAAAAATGTTAAATTTTTTGGTCTATGTACTTTGACTCTAGGGGTGAGACCTCTTGGCCCTTATGGGTAAAATTTATTGAGTTAAAGGTCGTTGATGGGGTTGTTGAGGCATGTTTTGTCCCGCTCTGTAAAGATGTATGCCCCCTTAAGGAGACAATGTTTTATGATGTAGGGTCCTTTCCACAAGGTTTCAAACTTTCCTGGCCATAGGGCTTCTTTTGTGACATCGTAGCGGAGGACTAACTCTCACTCAATAAATGAAAGAGGGTTGGTGTGGCGATCGAATGATGGTTGATGTGGAAATCGAACGATGCTTTTACCTGTTTCTTGTGGGCCTCGTTGTGTTGCAGTGACTACTGTCGTCTTTCGTTGACGAACTTTAGTTGTACTAAACACTGTTCTAGAGGCTGGGTGTCATCAAGGAGTTTGATGGTGGCATGTAAATTCAGGATCTCTTGTTCTATGGGAATCATGGCTTCGACCCCATATACCAAGTGAAAGGGTGTGAACCCAATGGATGTTTTCACGGCCGTGCGGTATGCCCACATGGCGGAGAAAATCATGTGGTGCTAGTTTGTTTTTTGGTTAATCACCATACATTGTAACATAGGTTTGAGGACTTTGTTCAAAAATTATACCTATCCATTGGATTGGGGGTAGTATGGTGATGCGAATTCATGTGTGAATTCGAGATGGTGAGATAGCTCCTGGAAAAATTCTTTTTCGAAGTGTTTCCCATGGTCAGAGACTAACTCTTTGGGAATGCCGAACTAGGCAATGACATGGTTAAACATAAATCATGTCGTGGTGTCTGCGGTGTTATTGTATGTGGGCATAGCATCTGCCCACGTGGTGAAATAATCGACAACCATAATTATGTCTTTGTGATTGCCCGACGATGCATGGTTGCAAGTCATGAAGTCGATCCCCCATTTATAAAAGGGACCACCGTCGATGACGGGGTGCAGGGGAGCGGGAGGGGCTCTTTCCTTATGAGCGAAGTGTTGACATTGCTCGCATATCTTAACTGCTGAAATCAAATCACAAAATAAAGTGGGCCAAAAATATCCTTCTCATAGGACTTTTTGTGCGGTGGTCATTCCTGAAAGGTGGCCACTGTAAGCTCTGTTATGGCAATCATTCAGGTCTTGTTTTGCTTGGTCATGGGTAAAGCATCGACGTAAAATGGTGTCGATGACCCATCAATATAATACATCTCCCATATGGAGGTATCGAGGGGCCTGATGGCAGATGCGTTGATGATCGTCTCAAGTAAGATGGGGTCTGAAATTTTGGGTTCGCAAGAATTTAAGGATATCTCCGTGCCAAGGGTCGTCAGTTCCTACGAGGAAGAGATGTTCATCCAGTAGCGAATCATTTACTGGTGATCCTTTGGTATGACTTGGGAGATCCGTAATGAACTCTACTAAGATTAACGAATTTTTTCTCTTTGGGGAGTGAAAATGTAAGTTGTATTCTTGTAGAATGACTATCTAATGGGTGTATTTGTGGTTCATTATGTGGCGCGTGAGTATATATTTGATGGGATTAATATCTGCAACGACCGTTGTGGTCTTTAAGATGATGTAGTGGCGAAGATTTTGGACTGCATGAATTAGCGCTAAGGAAGTATTTTCTTCGGGTTCATATCTTAATGTCGGGCCTGATAAGGTTTTGCTAACATAGTAGATTACTTGCTCCTTCCCATTTGGGCCCTCCTGGATCAATACTTCAACCAAAGAGGTCTCGGATGCTGATAGATACAGGATGGAATATTTGTTTTAGTTTGGGGGACTAATCAGCGATGCTGAAGAAAATGTGTCTTTCAGCATGTCGAACGCTTGTTGGGCTTGGTCGTCCCATTTGAATGGGATGTCCTGGAAAAGGAGGCACAGGAATCCTTGAGCACAAGTGGTGTAATCTGGGACGAAACGTCTTAGAAAAATGGCCTTTCCCTGCAAGCTTTGTAGTTGCGTGAGGGTTCGAGGTGGAGGTACCTCTTTAATGGCTTATACTTTGAGGGGGTCCACTCGAATTCCTTGATGGGACACGATAAAACCTAAAATTATTCCTGCTATGATGCAAAAGATGCACTTGAGGGGGTTCAAGCATAGGTTGTATTGTTGACACCATTGGAATACCAATCACAAATCCTCGAGGTGGTCTAAATGCTTCCTGGATCTGACAAATTAGGTCGTCCAAGTAGCGAGGATAAGGTGTGAGGATAAGGTGTTCTAAGTCATGAAAGATGTAATTCATGGCCCTCTAGAAGGTGGCTGCTGTGTTTTTCAGGCCGAATGGAATTACCTTGTATGCGAATGTGCCCTAGGGGGGTATTGAATGTGGTTTCATACCGTTCAGTGTGGCGGATTTGAATTTTATTGTACCTAGAGAATCCATCCATGAAGGAGAGGGCCTCATGACCCGCACAAGCATCGATGACTTGGTCGATGAATGAGGTAGGGTAATTTTCCTTGGGACATGCTTTTTTCAAATCAAGAAAATTGGTGCAAACATGTATGGTGCCCTGTTTTTTCATGATGGGAATAGGGTTTGAAACCCAAGATGTGCAAGTAATGGGGTAGATAAACCTGGCTTTATGAAGCTTGTCGATTTATCATTTTATTGCTTCTGCCTTGGATGGGTGTAGTTGACGCTGTGTCTGGAATATTGGTGGTACATCATGCCAGGTGTCAATATGGTGCTCTACGATAGTGGGGCTAAGCCCAAGCATCTCTGAGTAGTCCCACATTAATATATCTCGATACTCTTGTAGTAATTGGGTATAAGAAGTTATCTATTTTGGTGAACATGCTGCCCCCAGTGAGATCACTTCAACCTTTCCAGGATTTTGAGATATATTCACCTTGACGGTAGGTGAAATTTTTGACATGTTTCCTTCTTTGAACGCATTAGGTGCCAGGATGGGGTCCTTGAACCAATCAAATTTCCCTGATGGGAGAAAATATTTTGATTCAATCACATAAATTTCTTGTTCCCCTGTCTTTTCAGGATTGAACATTTTTCTTCGGAGAAAAAATGAGCGGTGATGCATTGCATCCCATGGATAATTTGGCTCCATCATGGCCTCAAGGATGTCCTCATATGAATGAAATAGGGATACTAAGGGGGATTGATTCTGCACAAGGCCGTGCAGAATAGGTTCAGTTCAAATAGAGCTGGTTGACAGACACGAAAAGGATTCCATCGATGTGGTGGAACCAGACGCGGTTTACAGAGTGCATGCAAATTGGGTTTGCATTGTCGCTAGTACAACTACTCTCATAGTTGCAGCTGACTCAACACCTATGACAGATGAGCAGACAACCCAAGTCATGGTTCCGATACATGATGATATGAATCGTATATGGTGTATCATGTTGTCGATGTTTTGTGGGGGAGGAATTTCCATCATGGGAGCTTGCGTGAGCGCAAGGTTAGATTCCTCGTTGGGCTGGGAACTTTCCGAGAATTGGAAGATGTGCCTGATTGTTTCCATTAGTGGGCATGCCTCTGGTTCGTGGTTATGGCCAGTCTAAATGGTACACGGTACCACTGTGCCAATTGAGTAGATTGTGTGGGAATCAACACTACTCTTCCTTCTAGAAGTGGACGCTCGAAAGGGATCAGACGGGTCCTTTGTTTCCATTTATGAGTTTTTAGCGTGGGTATGTCTAACTCTCTTGGGGGGAGTATACTTAATGCCGCTCTTGCCGCTCCAAGCTTTGGGAGATGATCACATTTTATTGTATGATGAAAGTGTGAGAAAATTTGGCAATAACAATGCGTGATTTTCTCTTGGTTAGAGAGTTGTCTTTGCGGGAAAGAAGAGATTATGCAAAAACTGTTTGCGAGGTGCTTCAGTTATTTTCACTGATTGACCTGGTGGCCAATTCTATTGCATAGCCAACATGTTATCCTAGGCTGAATATGGGTCATTCTTGGTTGCCGCACCTTCCTAACTTACCCAATATGCTGGAATGGGTATGGAGTAGACTGCCTATGGGAGATCTGCCTTTCATCATGATTATTGGGTTATGGATTTGTGAGATCCCGATGTTTCCTCTCTAATAGATGTATCATGTGAATTAGAGGGCGTACTTGTGAGATGTATGTACAACGTTGCTCATGGTGGTTGCCCTGACACGCTAGGAAAAACATCCTAACATGGGGGTTCTTGTCCTATTCATTTTATGACATGACCGGGTACCAATGACGTAGTGCTTCTAAGTCAGGACAGGTGGCAACCACATGATTGCGTGTGTTACATAACACACATGTTGGTCTTCTCCATAGAGGGTGGTTCGGGGTAACTAAGGGTTCCCCGACTAGCCGCTTTTCAGCTGACAGGAAGAGGATGGATCTACTCATCACATTCTCTTGAGTCGTCTAGCAATCCATGGATTCCATGTCAGAGCCGTCTTCTAGGGAGAGGCAAACTATGGCTATCCTTAAACTACTTAGTTCTGCACAGAACCGAGGGATGTAATGGCACTGTTCTAAAGTGTGGTTGCCAGAACATATCAGAGATGCAAATTGTGTTGCTTGCAAACCAATATAGTATACTCGTTCTACTGGATACCACCTTTGGATGAGTTCCAGGGCTTCCCACTCATCTATGAAGTGGTCACGTTCGTCGCACAGTGCGCAACGTATGATAGGAGGGGGGAAGATGAACGAGAGTCTTTCTGGTGACTGCCATGCCTCCTGCAGGTATAAAATTATGTGAGGTTCATCTCTAGTTGACTGGATCGGGGGATCCTCTTGATAGGATTGCTCGATGGTGTGTAAGGCTTCCTTGTATCAAGGAATTTCTAATAGTGCCCATAATGGCCATAGATAGCACATGCATGATTGATGCGTAATGCCTTGCCTTGATTTCTGATGGATGGTTCCTTTTTACGAGAACTTGTTCCCGCGATATTTACTGTTGAGCTAAGGAGCGATTTTAACTCGTCCAACTCTGGGCAGATGTGGGTGGGGAGGCCTACTATGTCGCATATGGCGCAAGGTTGTAATTCCCATTATGTGTGGGATTATCTACCTTCTTCCCTCTTTTACTGATGTTTTTGGTCTAAACCATCAGTTTTACGATTGGAATTTTCTTCGAAGGTATGTTTGCAACTGTCTCCTTTACAGATGGGGCTATTAGTCATCAGTAATTTTTGCCTGCATATATGACTAAATGTTTTCACTAGATTTCTAGAAACAAAGTTCTTGAACATTGTGAGTTATAGAAATCTCACTGCCTTCATCAACCTTAAAGATAATTTTTCACTATTTCATCTTTCCATATTTTCTAGAATTTGCTTACCTGTCTCAGAATCCCACTAGGGGCTCATGTCATCTATATTTTCTATATACTTTCACCTTTGGCCAAAATCCTCTACTTTTTTTTTCCTAAAAAGTCCCCCCACTGCTACCTAAGCCCACCAATCAAACAACTTTTTTGTGTCTCCCAAAATACTCTCAAACACTGATAGTCTCAAACTATCTCTGTAAGTTATTCAAGATAATTCAAGTTCAATGGATTTGGGATCTTCAATACATTATTTTATCATAAACTCTATTTCACACTTGTTGATCCCAAATTACCAAGTCTCGGCCTAAAAACCAAGTCCAAGAAAGCCTCCACCAGGTCACCTAGGGTTTCATGAGTCATAGGGTGGATTTGGTGCCCTACAAAATTTGTTTTTCATATATGAGGAAACTACATTCAAAGAAGGAAAGAACTGGTGATGTTGTCTTAAAACTCATCAAAGAAATTATTCAAGAAAGTTATTTGGCCTTAAGCACAAGTTTTGCAGGGGGACAACTGCCCCTTGTTTACATTTCTACAAAAGAGTCAAAAGGCCATCAACCTAGCAAGAGGTAAGGTAATGAGAAGTACCATCACAAGGAAACCACTCACAACCAAGAAGAAAGCAACAAGGTATGTGTTTGATGGAAATCAGGGTTTGTAACAGTTCTGACCAAACAAGGGATCAGTTCTAGGTTTACAAAGGGAAAAGACACCTCAACTCTTTCAAGTGTATAGTGAAAGACCTTAAGAAAAATTGATGAGTTTTGAGAAGTTTTAGGGAACTTAGAAGACAAAACTATATACTTTTTCCCAAGACAAATCATCCCATGCCAAAAATAGAAATTTCTAACAAGGTGACTTTGATTTGTAGTGTTTCAGGTTTTCATAAGATGATACCATTTCAAATCAATCAACACAAAGACATTTTCAAAGTTCCTTGGGATGACTACATGCTTGACCAAATTTTTTGTAGAATGAGGAGAGATAAAGACACCTTCCAAGAGGCCATAGCTCCTATTACCAACTTTTTCACTTTGATGTACATTGATGACTTTGTCATTAGTTTGGGGGCTGATGAGGATGGCCTTCTTCACCTAGACAGTTTCTTTCATAGAAATAAAGTCCAGAAACAAAACTCAAAAAAGGAATGTAAAGGAGAACTTTACATGTTTGAAAATCCTTGTCAAAAATCTTGCACCATGCCCTCAAAAATATATATTCATGTTCCTTATTTGCAAGAACTGAATGAAAAAGGGTTGGTAGATGATCCTAGGAAAGACAGGGTAATCAAATACCATGGCCATTTAGAGTCTTAGTTAGAATTTCTCATTCATTGTACATATCACTGTTTGATGAAAAGATATTGAGAGAAATCACAAAAAAATACAAGATATAAAATTGGAAAATAGGGTAGATTTGAAAAGAGGTAAAGCCCCATACCCAAAAAATAGAACTTCTGAAAGTGTGTAAGTCTAAATACCACTACTAATGGATAAAGGAGTCTTGTTTCAGTCATCTAGCCTAATCATGGATGAAGCATGTTTTAAATTTATTGTTGATAAGTCAGTAAAAGATAATGGGTCAAATTGTTCAAGCTTGACTTGTCAAAAGATAGATTAGGTAGAAAGACACTGGTTCCACATGCCTAAAACATAACCAAAGAGAAAAATAGGGATAAATAGAAAAAAATGTATCCTAACCCTGATTTTTCTAAGCATTATTTTGTACAAAAATAACATTTGTGTGCAACTTGTTTTTATGCCACAAACCCATGGTAAATCAGATTGTCTAATCTTGATTTAGCCATGTTTTCAATTTCATGTCTGTAGCCTAGTGAATAAATCCTGTCAAACAGTTTAACCTTGACAGTTGAATAGTATAGGTAGAGAATCAAAGGATTTCATTAGCCTAATCTGAGATCCAAGAAGACATAAGGTAGAATTAGATAGTTTATTTTGCTTTCAAAAAACAAAAAATGTGTGTCAAGGTTGCTAGTCCAAATGCACCTAAAGAAGAAAAAATGTTAAGCAAGTAGGTTGGGTAGGTAGAGATGGATGTAAGCTAATCATGTCTTCCAGATTATTGATATCATCAACTTTGAGAAAACATCAGCAAGAGAAAGAGGTAAAAATATTCCCAATGGATGAGGCATTGGTCTTCATAAAGCTAGAAATCTGAAGTTCTGGACACCTCCTGAAAAGGAGCTGCCCTCCCCAAGTGGAGCCACTGTTAGTCATCAGTAATTTTTTACTGCATAGATGACTAAATGTTTTCCCTAGATTTCTAGAATCAAAGTTCTTGAACATTGTGAGTTCTAGAAATCTCACTACCTTCATCAACCTTAAATATAATTTTTCACTATTTCATCTTTCCATATTTTCTAGCATTTTCTTACCTATCTCAGAATCCCACTAGGGGCTCATGTCATCTATATTGTCTATATACTTTCACCTTTGGCCAAAATCCTCTAATTTTTTTGCCTAAAAAATCCCCCCACTGCTACCTAAGCCCACCAATCAAACAGCTTTGTTGTGTCTCCCAAATACTCTCAAAAACTGATAGTCTCAAACTATCTTTGTAAGCTATTCAAGATAAGTCAAGTTTAGTGGATTTTGGATCTTCAATACATTATTTTATCATAAAATCTATTTTACACTTTTTGATCCCAAATTACTAGGTCTCAGCCTAAAAACCAAGTCCAAGAAAGCCTCCACTAGGTCACCTAGGGTTTCATGAGTCATAGGGTGGATTTGGTGCCCTACAAAATCTGTTTTTCCTATATGAGGAAACTACATTCAAAGAAGGAAAGAACTGGTGATGTTGTCTTAAAACTCATCAGAGAAATCATTCAAGAAAGGTATTTGGCCTGAAGCACAAGTTTTGCAGGGGGACAATTTCCCCTTGTTTACATATCTGCAAAAGAGTCAAAAGGCCATCAACCTAGCAAGAGGTAAGGTAATGAGAAGTACTATCACAAGGAAACCACTCACAACCAAGAAGAAAGTAGCAAGGTATGTGTTTGATGGAAATCAGGGTTTGTAACAGTTCTGACCAAACAAGGGATCAGTTCTAGGGTTACAAAGGAAAAAGACACCTCAACTCTTTCAAGTGTACATTGAAAGACCTTATGAACAATTGATGAATTTTGAAAAGTTTCAAGGGACTTAGAAGACAAAACTATATACTTTTTCCTAAGTATCCCTAAAACCTAACAGTTTGGAAAAGTTGACAAAACTGGTCTAAGAGTGATAACATAACCTCCTTCATAACAGTAGAGGGTTTCAGAGGGTTTCAAGCTGACCTTCAGGATTTGGTAAAGAGGCACTAACTCCACATCATCAAGGTTTAAAATCAGAGAGCTAAAGGGATCTAAGAAGGCATACCCAAACACCAGTGCTCCACTACATCAAAGGAGGGATGATGATGAAAGGTATCAGCAAAAAAGAGACAAAAATATTAGTTCAAGGCTTGTCTCCTCAAAGAAGGAAACATATTCAAATAATTCAAGGAGGCAAGCATCACTACAAGGACAAGGCCCTCTAGCGGAGGTTATAAAGGAGGCTTTTAGTGTTATAAAATTGGCCAAAATTGTCAAAAAAACATATGCTACCACATCTGTTTCTGGTAATGGAGGTTTTGGCGGAGCTTTTAACGGAAATTCAACACAACTAAAAAAAAATGGGCGGTCGGAGGTTATTACAGATGTTTTTTCATCGGTGCTCTTATCAGGTTTTAACGCACCAGTGCGTATCAGTAGACAGTACACCGGGGCGATCAAAGGAGAATGCACTGGGACGTTAAGGAAAACAACACCACCAGGCCTGGTGTAGGTGATGCAACGCATGGGGCCGTTCTAATTGGTCTTGGGATTTGAGCGGTGGCCATAGGTCGTGTAAGCGCACCAATGCGTGTATCTTTATGAGGCACCAGTGCTCCGTATCACAGAAAGAAACCAATATTTATAATTGGTATCGGTATTCGTGCAGTGCACATGGCATCTACAAATGCATCGGTGCTTATAGATACATAAGCGCCCCGGTGCGCAGTATCACACAAATGCACCAATATTTATAATTGGAATCGGTATTAGTGTGGTTCCCATAGAATCATAAACGCACCGGTGCATATAGACACATAAATGCACTGGCTTTCATTTTGTTTTTTTTATAAACATCCACCTCTAATAGTCCAATTATTGTGATTGTTTTAAATTCATTATTCATCAAAAGTCGACACATCTTATAACAATATTCATATTAATTAAATTTTTATTAATGCATTTGAATGTGTTGTTTGGATTAATTTTTTATATCATATCAGAATTATTGTGGTTTTTTTAAATTCATTATTCATCAAAAGTCCACACATATATATAATATTATAACAATATTCATATGAATTAAATTTTTATTAGTGCATTTGAGAACGACAATGGAGAACGCAATAGCGACAATGGAGAATGAAATAGAATAAATTAAAACAAATATTATGATTATATATATATATGAATAAGACAGTCTTTATCATACAAAATGGGACAATTATTCGTATCCCGTTGTCTTTCAATTGGGACATTATGTCCATTACATTAAACAAAATGTCTGATTTCATAGACATATTTCAAAAAATAAAACGCCTTGCTTTGATATCCAAATTATATAGTGATCATCATTCTTTGCTTCAACTGCTGTCACTGCTAGAGCTACTTCCATGACTTGGGTTATTTTCAGGAATGTTGTGTTCACGACATTGATTGTTTTCTTCTTCTTCATTTTCCATCTACAAACATAAAAATAAACTGAAATGAGTGTATATACATTGGTGAGAATAATGAAAATTCCAATATTAAATAATATACATCAATGTAAATCTAAAAGAAAAATGACGTACCATAGCAACAATTGACTCATAAACTATACACATTCTTTCAAAACCATGTACCATGCCATCTTTCAAAATTTCATCTGTTGGCGCAGTTCCATACTTTGTTTCCTGCAAGTTTTATACCCCATAACAAATCATATATTTAATATAAAAGATGTTTTTGTTCTATTAATTATAGAAGGAGCTAATTAAAACAAGATCAATATATGCTTACAAATTCCACAATTAAATTCCGATATGCCAACATATACTCACAACCCATATTTAACCCAATTTCAATCAATTTGTCTGATGGTTCTTCTTTGTATGTTAGCTCCTATTTGAAGACATTCAATGATGATTTTTGTAAAACAACTTAAAAAATACAAAAATTAAATCTAGTTAAGTTGTTATAAGGAAGTAACAATTACTAACAAACTTAGAGATCAACCATTTTCTTCCTTGTCGTCCTGTTTTATGTGCTGAATGGGATCCATTTTCTTTTCTTTTCTGCAAGAAAATTATTGAAAATTAATATTTAATGCTAAATTTTTTATTTATTGTACCTAATGATCGAAAAATTCAATGATTACATATTACATTTGAAGCATGTTGTTTTATTCGTTCCACTAGATCCCTCAAACTATTGTAAAATATTTCCCCCCTTTCGTTAACTTCCAACACCACTCCAAATGAGCCAAGGAGCAATTCATTTTCATTTTCATGTTCTATTTTTTTTCTTTTCTTAGAACAACATTCCTTTTCTGAGTTGTTGGTCCCTGTAGAACATTAAACATATGTGAATTAGTAGACTATTTGACACATGTTATCTAATAATTTTAAGTATATCATTAATGATAACTAAAAAAAGAAACTCATATTGGATCGATAGTATTGTTTCATTCACCTGATTCATCTTTTTGCAATTTTTCCATTAAACTTTTATGCTCTTATGGTCGTAGATCAGAAATAATCATATCGATATTTGTCATTTTGTGGCTCTGCATGGTACACAGTAAACAATACATATTAGTTAAAGTTACATATAGTTCAAAAATAATATTTTTTATAAATAATTTACAAAGAACTTGCCTTTTTTGCTTTTCTTGATGTGTTAATAGTACTTTTCTTACTTGATATTTTGTCAATCATTTTTTTATCAATCTGAAACCTATAGCATGTCATTCATTAATATATTTATAAATAAATTCTCAACTTCTTAGGTAGAAAATAAATCTCGAGACACCGGTGCACCTTTCATTAAATCCACACTGCCGCTGGTGCGTGGATATATTAACAACGCACCGCAAAATAGTATAATACACCATACGGTGCGTTCAGTATTATAAACGCACCGCAGAAACAATGTAATATACCTAATACATGTAAGTATTATAAACGCGATCGCAAAAATACAGCAGTAATACACCGACTTTGTTGCTTTCCTATTTAAAGAGAGCACCGGTGCCCTATTTCAGATTTGGCGCACGGATTTAAAAAAATGTTTTCAATTTTTTACGACACAGAACTTGGGCGGTGCGCTATAATAATACAGAGCACCGGTGCGGTGGCATACGCAGGGCGCACCGATAAAGAAAAATCCATTTTTTCAAAAATTCACGCAACGACCGAATGGATTGGGATCTGACTATGCAAGTCGTCTCGTGGGTTGGACGTCAATCTAAAATGAAAAAACCTAATTATGAAATCACATAAACAGGGAGAAGAAAGGGAAAAAACAAAAAAAATGAAGGGTTCAGGGTAAAAATGGACAAAACTGCAGGAAAAAATAAAAAAATGCAGAAAAAAGTAAAAAAAAGAATTAAATTTATTCACGAAATGGTTTGAAATTATATGATAAAGGGTTTGAATCACCAGAGTTTTGGTTTCTGATTGTCTGAATTCTTCCGTTCGAACGTATTTCGCCATCCACAGTGCCCTCGTGCTCTCCTGTAAAAATCTACCTGAAAATTTTTAGCAAAAATAGTGAAAAAATGAAAAGTTTTTAGTATTTAAAGAATTATTTATTAAATTAGATTTTCGAAAATATTTTGTTGCCCATTTTTCAAATTGCCGGTTTTTTTAACTTAAACAAAATAGAGTTTCATTTTTTTATTTGTTTTTATTCGTTTCCGGTGCGCAGAAATGTGATGCACCGGTGCGTTGTATTAATACGACGCACCGGGGCCTGTTAGGATGATAAGCGCACCGAACTTTTTAAAGTTTTTTTTTTTTTTTTGTATGTAAGATCATAATAAAATAATGATAATTATAAAGTACATGAATTTATTTTCATTATTTTCTAAACTTTATGTTACAAAAATTCTTATTATTCTAGATTTGTTATTTTACAATTATTTGCAAATTTACAAATTTAAATATTTTAATAAAATCATTTCACATTAATACAATTAAAATTTTCACATTAATAGAATTAAAATTTTACAAATTAATATTTTACATACAATTACATTAATTAAAATTACAATTACAATTTTACATTAATTTCACATACATGAATTACGATTAGAATTACAATTACAATTTTAATTTTACATACAATTACATTTACAATTTTAGATATAATTACATTTACAATTACAATTACAATTTTACAAATATTTTACAGACAATTCAATTAAAATTACAGTTACAAATACAATTACATTTACAATTTTACATAGAATTACAATTACAATTTTACAAATATTTTACATGCAATTCATTTAAAATTACAATTACAAATACAATTACAATTTGTGAAATTTACATACAATTAGAATTACAATTACAATTAAAATTTTACTTAATAAATATTTTACATACAATTACACTTAAAATTACAATTAGTACAAATACAAATACAATTTTACAATATTACATAGAATTAAAATTTAGATTACAATTACATTCACGACATAATATTTAATAATTATCATGGTCATTTAATAATATTAAATTAATTAGTAAACATCATCATGATCATGATAACCATCGTACAAACATCATATTCGACTAATAAACACATTCAATTAACATCAAATTAACATTATATATTAACATCATCACAACACAAACATCAAACATACATCTCAATATAATGTCAAATAACTCATGTGCCTATCACATATACACATATATCTGCAAGCTAAACATTAAATGAACATATCTAACATGACTAACAATATGCGCCACATCATGATGATCATCAACATGAAAATTAAGTACAAATGCAACATGAGCATAAAATACATGGACCATATATATATATATAATGTTAAAAATATACAACTCTAATATAAATGTCATGGATCAGGCACTAGTGGTAGTATAACAACATCAATAACACTAGTACAAGTGGATGTGGTCTGCTCAGTAAAGCTGGGTGTAGCCTCGACAGTCGATGGTCGACTAGCCTGCTCATGATCATGATGATTACTAGTACTGATGGATGCATCTGCTGGTGGTAGTACAACATGATCAATATGAGGTGCAATAGTAGTGGAGGCTTGCTCAGTCAATAGTACTGCAGCCTCGGTGGTCGATGGTCCAGCGTGCTCATGATGATCGTGACTAGTACTCATGATGGATGCTGCAGGCTGCTGACTGGACGTGGCCGATGGTCCAGCCTCATCTCCATGATGACTAGTGTCAGATGCTGCTAGTGGAGCCTCATGCTGATAATCAGGTGTGTCGCAAGGTGAACAATCACGAGATGCATCTGAGTCGCTGTTGGTGGGTTTTCCATCACGTGCCGCAGCTTGAATACGTCTATAGCTATGGACAATCCTCCTCAATCGCGTAACAGTTGTTGTAGCTCCTACGACATGCTGCATCAGGCTATACATGTCATGTGGCATGCCTCTCCACATACGTAACTTTCTATCATCGCCTTGTATCTCTCTGTAATGAGCGGGCCTGATGCCCGCATCTGAAATCAATCAACGGAGTTGGCTGCCCAACTCCATCCAGTATCTGGTCTCAGTTCGACCATGCCTATCAAAAGGTAGTACCGGTGCATCATGAGGCACATGAGGATCAACACGTCTCTCTGCTATGCCATCGGCCTCATCTTTTGGCAGCGCATCAACCATCTCTTGATCGTAATCATCAGGATCGACACTTGGATCATGTGGTGGATTCGACATCTCATTGCCATCAAAAGAGCCAATGTCTGCAAAATATATACAAGTACACAACAATAATTAGACAATTTCATTACACAATTTAATAAAAACAAGTTAAAGAACATGTTAGAATAAATATAAATAAAACAGTAATATTACCTCTATCATCTGGTGGCTCATCAGGAGTGAAGAGGATGTTGGGACACCCTCGCCAATCTAGTCCAGCATAAGGACATGGGACCATAATGAAGGGATGCGGCCCGCCAACACTGGCTAGTAAGTCTAGCGAATCATGTGATATCCTTGCTGGAAAGATAGTGTCTCCCCTCTTGGGCATCATCTGCCCCCACATGCGCATCCAAGCCTTGAACATCGGCCTACAAGGCCGTCGAACAAAACTAGGTCTCATCTCAAGAAACCTCTCAAAAAATAAACAAAACAACTCTGAAGCAAAAGGGAAGTTGACCCTCCCTTGTGCATGAGCACGACATCTATCTAAGGTTGTACAAAACTGTCGCAACAAATGGCAGACCACCTGAAAGGTCATGGCTATTGTACTAAAGAATCAACGTAATATAAAAGTGAGCAACTAATGCATTGCCTTTCATTGGTGTTGTGCGAAATGATCGAAGTGATAATAGAGAGGCACTGCACGTTCTGTCTACCAGAAGCACCTATACGTAACTGACCTCCAGGTACAGTATAGGTAAACTCTAAAGGAGATAGTACATGTGCTCCAATGTATCTCTGGGAGTAAACTAACTGACTCCCTGCTACACAACTAGCTGGCACGTCTAGGAATGAGGGAAAATCCACCCCTCTCCTCGATAGTCCTGTAATAAAATAAATGTCCTCCTCAGTGGGTGTGTACCACTAGTCAGGACCAACGTGAAAATCCTGTCGGTGGGCATTCCACCTGCCGATAAGATGTCTCAAAAGCACACTATGGGCCTTTAGGCCGGAAATAGCCTCCTCATAGAACTTGAGGAGGCCTACCTGCATAAGGATCTCCCATGTATCTGCAGTAATAAGGCGAGGTCATCCATCTCTCTCCCTCTCTCTCGCCTCCCATTGGCGAATAATGTCATATTGTTCTGCTTGTTGTTGTTGTTGTTGTTCCTGTTATCTCTGAATCATTGCCATATTAAATAAATTTTTTTATTAAAACAAAAATATATTTATAAATATACATATATAGCTTTTTTTGAAAAAAAAACAAACATACAAGTCGGTGCTCCATAAAAACAGTGACGCACCAGTGCCGGTGTGTCCTAATATTTTAGCGCACCGTCCCCGGGGCTCCTAATGAAACAGACCGCACCGGATTCGGTGCAGATGTCTATTTTTCAAGCACCGTGGACTGTATATAATTTAGAATAGCGGTGCGCTAACTGAAATATATGCCCCGACGCGTATAGTTGTGTCAGCGCACCGACTTCATGACAATGACATAGTTGACGATGCGGTCTTTTACCCAGCCGCACCGTTGACCCTCTCGAAATGCAAAATGCAGTGCACTGACATAAACTGGGGCAGAAAATGAAGTCAACACACCGCACTGTGATTGTTGGGGTCAACGGTGCGCCTGGATAAATGAGCACACCACCTTTTTTCTTTTTTCTTTTTAGTTTAAAATTATTAAAGGTGCTTCCGTACTTGGCGAAATAGTACGGATTATCTTCCAACCTTGGTAACGGTGTTTGCTGTAAATTTTACGAGGTATGCCCAGCTGTCTGAAATGTATTGTTTATTCCGAACACTGTGACGATTTTTTTCTTTTTTAATGGTTATTTTTAACTTTATTTCAATTTATAATCTGCTAAAAGGCTTAATTATATAAAAAATAGAAAAATAACTGTACATTTCGCCGTCGAGGAGGCATATTGGTTGTAAAATTTGGAAAATAAAAGTTGTCCACAGTTTTTCAAAATGCAAGCTGGAGATTGGTGGCCAATGCAGAGCAGCAATGCGTGCAATGGGTGCAATGAGAGCACCGATGTCAGGGCATCTCAAAAATAATGAAATAGTACTAGGGCTTGAGAGCTCTGGAGCACTGAAGAAAGTGAATAATGAATTTTTTTGGCTGTAAATTTTTTTTTAATTAACCTTGTTTCGGTGCATGGGGTTTTATAAGCGCACCGATTCTGTTAAATAAAACTGCACCGGGATGTTTCAGTTTCGGTGAGAAAATTTGATGATGCATCGGGGTAGCATAATGGTAAAGCACCAGTACGTAATAGTTGTAAAGCACCAGTTTTTTGGCCTTAATTTCTTTTATATAACATTATTCCAGTGCATGTGGTTTCTGGCGCACCGATGCTATTAGAGAAGAATGGACCGGCTCGTTTCTTTTTTAGCGCAGTGTTTTATGATCCGCTGGTGCGGAAGAGTATTGACGCCTCGGTGCATTACAGTAATTGGATGCCCCAGCGGTGTGTGTACTTCATGCACACTGTCCAGTGTGCCAATGTTCGGTGCACACCGGTGCGTTCTATGGTATCATGCACACCGGTAATTTATAGCTCACGAGCACTGGAAAACTGAAAAATCTATGTTTCTTGTCGTAAATATTTTTTTAATTTAACCCTTTACCGGTGCACGTTGTTTATAGGTGCACCGGTACTGTTTTCTACAAACGAACTGGTGGGTTTGTGTTTTGGTGCATTTTTTATGATGTACCGGTGAGGTTTCTGTCTACCGCACCGGGTGCTTTCGGTGTTGGTGTTGTATTCTATAATGCACTGGCATGGACGAGTTGTGAGGCACCGGTGCTCTATTATATTATGACGCACCAAGCGGGTGTGTACGGACTACATGGTGTCTGGTGTGCCAATGATTTTGTTCGCATTGGTGCATTTTTTTTTGAGAGCACCGGGGCGATTTTTAATGATAAGAGCATCGATAGGAAAACATCCGCAAAACCCTCCGCCCGCCAACCTCCTCTAGTAACCTCCGCTAGAAATGGATGTATGGGGTATTTTTCTTTGTGGTTCCTCAAAAACATCTACTAGAGGGTCTTTTCCTTGTAGTGCATGAGGGAATAAATTGCCAAAGAAGGAAACTATGGAAAACATAGGTCATTACTAATGAAAAGATTTGTCCAAGTTCAAAAGAGACAGTGATCAAAGGAGGAAATTGTGTAGGCACTTGCAAGCACAGAAGTGGCCATGAAAGACACAAAAAAAGGTTTAAATTAACTTGCCCCTCTCACTAGACCTACATCATTGTCAAAGTGGTCTAAAGGACAAATATGCCACTGATTTATAGCAGAGCAGTGAAACTCCCAACAAGTGCCTCCTTATCAAATGACTATTCTGCAAAAGGTGGATGAACATGAATGACACTTTACAAGACTGTCAAAAGTGTTTTCCTACAGAAAAAATTGATAAGGTCAAGGCAAGAATGTTTCAAATAAAGGTGGCACATCTCAAAAGGCCAAGCTACTATTTATACTTGTTGCTAGGGTTTTTCTCCCACCAAGGGGTTTCTCCTCACTACTTCATAGAAAAAACACGACAGAATGTAAATCAGAGGAAAGAAATGGAAAAATATGAAAAAATTTGTTGTGTATAGGTGGTAAGAATCATGAAAGGGTCCATTTTCCAAATATAGATGAGAAGCATAGATTTGGCCTCTTCAGGAAGTTTATCAATCTGAAAAGAACATTTAAAGGATTCCTGCAACGAAAAAGCCATTTTTGCCACCTACAGGACCAAGAGGCTAAAAAGGCATAGTGAGAGAAATAAAGAGGGAAATAAACCTTGTAAAGAGGGTTTTGGCATCAAATCATTTTCAAGAAAGACTATAAAGCCTCCTTGGCCTCCTTTTACATCTCATTGTCTTATAAAAAAGGAGAAGAAGTTTTTGAAAGCGTGTTTTAAGGGTTTTTCTGCAATTTTGTGAAAATCTGCAGGCGCTACACACTTGGCTCTCGGCACTATGCACAGACGAGGTGGCCACAGTGTTATTTAACACTGCGTTGTTCACCTGGAGCCCAGTGCTATGCACCTGGGTGGGCGCTACGCACAGGCACAGGGGAGGCCCGACTGCCCACCAAATCAACCAGGTGCTGCACTCCGACAGGCCTGACTGGCCCATCTCCAGCCCGAAGTGACCTGGCGCTACGCTCCGACGGGATAGCCCAACCCGATCTAAACGTGCAGTCGGGAAGGTGCTACACACAGGCAAACCTTGCCCAAATTTGCTCCAAAAGGGCCAAAATCAATGTTTTTACCTCCAAATATTCTACAAACAGTAAAATAAGGTTGGTAACTCTTGTTCCCCCCTTTCCAAGTGCTCTTTTCATAATCTAGGAAGGCATTGCTTGACCTAAGGTAACTAGACCCTAAGCTGCATAAAAACCAATTTTTTGACCTCTTAGGTTAGGTATTGAAAAAAAAGGGTTATTATATATGTAAAGACACTCAGTGACCAGCAAACCAACCTCTAAAAATTTTAACCCAATCCTTAAAAGCTTCATCTTAGCCCTCATTTGCACAAGTTTTCCCTCGCATCACTCATTGCCATCCTTAGACCTAAAGGCCCTCAAACAAGTATAAAAAAACTTATGTGCTAAAAGATCCAATCACCATGTCTGAAGAAGAGATTCATACCAGTAGTGATGAAATTCAAAGGCCTACCAAGCCTAAGCACAAGGGAGGAAGGGTTAATAGGTTTGAACCCTTGGACACCATTCAAATCACCTCCTCTCTAATGATACTTACCTGTTTCCAAGATGTTGGGTGTTATCAATTTTGTGAGAAGGTTAAACAAGTCCAAAGCCTCTCAGAATTGACTAGGATGTTCATCCTCAGTTTGCAAAATCACCAATTCAACCTAGAAGGAGTAAATTTTGAGCTCTCATCTAAATCCATTGCTAAAGCCACAGGAATTCCAGATATTGGTGAGAAGTGGTTTAAACAGAAAAGGTTGGACTTGAGTTATTATGAGCCCTACCTCAAACCTAGTTGTTAACAAGGATGCAAGGTTGTCTTCCCCTTCTCCCACCTGCTAGAGAGGTATGCCCTATTGATGAGGTAGATTATCAAGTACTTCACCTATGAGGGAAGGTACTCTAGGGTTTACTCATATCACATAAGGCTTCTAATGCACTTCACCAGGGTTAAATTACAGAACCTACCATACTACCTATATCGAAGCATTGACAAGATGGCCTTAGTAGTCAAGAAGAGAAGTTATGCCCGCCAAATGCATAGACTTTTCCACCACTCTTTGGTCAAGATGATTGTTTTACACCAACTAGAGGAGCAAGGGATCCCTTGGGAGGTTTTTATCTCTCATGACGTGTTTGCCAATCCCCAAGCCTTCATTCTTCAAAATTTTCCTTCCACCTCACATCCACCTACCTCCACTCCTCCTCCATCTCCACATATGCCTTCCCCGCAAAGAAATTCACCTCCTATCTCTTCTCCTAATGTATCCAATCAAGGAGCTAACAGTAACCCTAATAAGGGGAAAACAGATGACAATGATGAGGAAGAATACAGTGAGGTAGAAACTGAGGTAGATGAAGAAAACAAAGAAGAAGACAACAGTACTGAAGAAACAAATGATGACAGTAGCAGTAATGAGGAAAAGGATGATGATAGCAGCAATGAACAAGAAGGTGTGGACAACAGAAATGAGGAGAGGGATGAAAGTTATGCAAGGGCAGAAATGAGTGATACAAATAGAGAAATTAATCAAGAAGATGATGAGGAAAGTGAAGAAATAAATGGGGCAGAAACAGAGCTTAATAGTGAAGAAGAGAATGATGATGACATAAAGGAAGAAGATGAACATAGCAGCCCTAAAGAGAAAGATATTGATGAAGAGGGGCAAAATAGTGACCGCGATGACACTCATAAAACAATGTCAAATGCATAAAAGAGTGTTGATGATGAGCAAGGTGACAGCCAAGGGGATTATAAAAATAACCATGAAGATGACAATCAGCAGGAGAGTGTACAAGACAGCCAAGAGGATGATGGTTTTGAACATGACAGTGGGCCCAATCACAGTGACAAAAGTGATGAAAAAGAGTTTTAAAATCAAGGCATTGACCAAAACAGTGATGAAAATGAGACAATCAGTGACCAGCAAGAAAATATTCATGACAGTCATGACAGCTGTCATGACTATCATGACACTAATAAGCCTCCAAATTACCAAGAAATCCAAAGTGACAGTGCAGAAAGTGGCAGGGAAGAAGACCTCAGTGAAGGAAAGAGCCAAGATGAGGCAAGTGAGGAGGATGGTGGTCAGTATGAGAGCCAATATGTCAGTGAGAAAAATAGTAAGGAAAGCAAGGATGATGATGAGGTTGAAGTTCAAAAAATTAGTGACCCAGTGGAGCATGAAGTCACTCATGAAAGGCATGAAAAATATGAAAAGGCTTGTGATTTCATCAAGGATCAAGGCACCCTCATCACTCCTCTCACATGCACCTACCACAAAGGTAAAAGAGATGTGTTTGCTGCCTCAAAAAGTCAAAGGGCCATCTCTCCTCCAACTATCAGGAAAAAAGGACAAGGCAAGGAAAATATGGACAAGGGTGAGCAACAAGTCAAGGTAAGAAGAATCAAAAGGATCAAGATGAATTCTCAAGGGCCTTAATTCATTGATTTAGACAGTGAAAATGAGGACAAGGAGATGAACACAAAATTGCTTCTCTTGGAGAAAGATGCACAGCTTCACGAATGGCAAAGAGACTTTGATATGGAAAAACGTGTCATCCACTATTACAAGGAGGAGCATAAGCATTTCAGGGAGGTGAAGAGAGGCGTTGCCGTACAAAAGAAAATGACAAAGCACTATGCAAGGAAGAACATGCTTTCTTGTGCCAAACTCAGGAAGGCCCTCATGGAGCTTGAAAACGTAAAAAGAGAAAAAGTGTAGGACATCATTTGAATTTTTTCTAAGGCTTCTCAACAGGTGTCTAAGACCTCTTGAGGGACCTGTCCACAAATTTTGAGGCAAATTGGACATTTTTTTTTTTTTTCCAAATTTTGACCCCTCGGAGCGCAACACCCTAGGCACCACTCACAAAATTGGTGCATCCTCAGCTCTCAAAGTTTTAATTTTTGGATTTCTCACATCACCAACAGTCTTCTCACCAATTTTTAGATCATTTGGAGCATTTTTACCCCCTCAAAAGGTCAAACAACATCAACAATTTGACCTTTCTACCTCATTTTCAGACCAGGCACTGTGCACAGAGCAGTTTTGGGAGATTTGATTTTTGGACAGGTAAATGGAATCCACTTAGCACAACTCAAGTATTTATGAAAATTAGACTCATAATTCTTTCCAACGAGCCATCACAGAGCCAAATCCGGTGTTGGGAAAGGGTCCAAAACTCAGCTGCAAGAAACCCTATTTTCTGGAGAAGTGGCGCTACGCACAGAGGCTGCCTAGTGTGTTTTGGACCAAAAGTCAACAAAACACACTCATTTATGGAAAATAGATATTTTTGAGCTTTTTGAGGCAAATTAAGCTATAATTAGGTGCAAATAGTTATTTTAGCATTTATTTCTTGGGATATTATGTGCCTTGGGCCTTGCATGGTCTCTTGGCCATAAATGGTATTTATGACTAAATTTGACATTTTCCTACCACATTTAGGGTTTTAGTCCTCATTTTCTCCATAAATAGAGCATGAGTCCCCTATGTATTTTTTTGGCATTTGGTGAGCTTGAAGAGAAATATACATGGTTTCATGAGCTTGGGGAAGAAATTGGTTTTGTGAAGTGGATGAATGCCTTGTTTGGCTTGATGATGGAGAAGCTTGTTCGCAGGATTCCATAGCTTGGTGAATGGTGATGTCTTCCTAATTTTTCTATTTTTTCCTTTTTTATCATTATGTTTCATGCTTCTTGGCTGCTATAAATCAGAAAATTATAGGTTGAGACATGTTCTTGGAGGCACCTCAGTCCTCCTGATTGTTATAGCTTTGATGTTTTCTCTTTTGGCCATCTTAAGGAACTCTTGATTTCTCCTTAGGTCCACCAAAAATTGTTTTCTGTTTCATGTATGGTTAGTATGTTAGCTTAAAAATATGATTTAAGGTATACCCTACTTATTTGAAGTTTTCAAAACCCTAGCTTGAAGCCTTTCTATGAAATATTGGTTGTTAGGTTAAGTCAAAGACGTCTCGTTCGATCTTGCCCTTTGTCCATGCTTGCAAACTTGTTTCAGAGTTCCCAATAACTTGATATATGTTTTTTAGGAGTTCCCTCTCCATAAATTGAGTTATTTGTATTGTCTTATGAGTTTTCCAAAAAACTGAAGGTGATTTTCTAAAGTTAGAAGCTCTTATGCTCTTTATGTATCACTGGAATGTTTCTCTTGGATGTTTATTAGTTTATATTATGGTTTATTGAGCTTAATGGTTTTCCTTACCTCATGGATTGTAACTCTTAAAATATATATGTCTTAGTATTCTTAGCCTCTCCCAAACTTAATGTTCACTACACATCATATATCATCTTAAGGATCCATTGACCTTGCTAAATCAGCCCTGCAACACACTCTGTTTCATTATCTTGAAATTATTGACTTTCACTCGACTCCATAGCCCAATGGCTTTAAAAACCTCTCACTCCTCATATTCCATTTGAACATATTACCCAACCAAAACAATAAGAAACCCTAAACCTAATAACTAGCCTAAAATCAAAACCCTAGAGAAAAGATAACACATCCTTTGCACCCTATAGAGAGATCCCTTTCTGAGTCCAGGAAGGCTAGGTCCTCAGACTCCAAAGCTTGGTTCCATGTTACCCTGTCAATTGGTCTGCCAATCTGCCAAATCACGGGAACCTAACAGGGGCTTCCTTAGGACTTAGGGGGATTAAATCTATAGAGGTGATGTGTGTGGCTCCTGTCGTGGTAGGTGGGACCAGGTACCAATCTGGTATTGCAAATGATAATTTTGGTAACACCATAGTGGCAAATACTTGTTATGACACAAAACTAGTTGGGGGATAGAGGAAGGAGTTTGGGAGGTGGTGTAGGCTAGAGAGGCTGTCGTGGTCGAGGACACAGTGTCATTACTACTTGTCTTTGTCTCTTGGCTGGCTTCAATGCTTGATGTGGACATCATGCACACCAGAGCCTTTGTGACATTAGATGATTATTCTAGTATAACAGGGGGGTCTCTTAGGAATGACCCCAGGATGGACAATGGTTTGAACTAGATGAGGCCATATGCTTGGTACCATGTAGGCATCTTAGCAGATATGTCTACATAGGGTAGGACGAAATCAATATTTGTTAGGGATCACTTATCGTGCTATGTCAATTGGTTGATAGTAATGATGCGATCCTCATGGGGGAAAATCATATTTCGGAAGATGGAGGAGGCTATGGCTAACATGGAATACATATAACTCTGATCAAGGAGTATATTGAATCCAGTTTAGCATCCAAGACTTCAATGTCTATAAGGACCATCTTGCTAGCTAAGCAGACCAAGACATTTTGGTAGAGACCAACAAGAGTTGATGGGCGTCCATCGTATACTCTGTGTGATGTCTGATGGCTTTAGTTTAGGAGACCCTAACTTCTGCTAGAAATTCTTTGACATGATGCATGTGGATGCACCCTCTTCAATGATACATTAGTGAATGGTGATATTTTGAACTGACACTGGTATTTGGAAGGCAACCATCGAAGGAAGCCTAGGGGTGGCTTTATCTAGATCAAAAGCCATTAGGCACGCATCGGTAGGGACGATGGCGCCTAATGAAGACATTAAGGCTTTCCTTTGCTTGGGGAATGATTGTAGTACCTCCAAGGTTGACATGGTGATGGGAGAGTGGGCTAAATCGTCAAAAATTCTATAATTATGGGCCGCTTTGGAATTGTTTCATGTTCGCCTACTTGGTCCCTTAGCCATTTTTGGAAAAGGGTCAATAGGTATCTTTGATATGGTCAATGGTGTTGTTGGTGCACTCATGCTAGCCCCTGATGAATTAGTGTCTGGTGGGGTATCATAATTTTGGTTCCATGTTTGAAAAAAAAATTCTTCACGAGTCATGTAAATTTCATGGTTGTTTTTTCCAAAATCATCAGGATTTTTTTGCTACTATTGGGTGCTAACTGTCCCTTGGTCAGGGAAATTCTCTTGCATGACGTATGTTTGTTGTGAGGATCCCCCTTGTCCACAGTTACCTTGAAGCTTCTTCAACTCAGGGAGATCGAGACATTGGTGAGTGTAATGGCCATATTCACCACATATTTCACAAGAGTGGTTGGTCCAAAGATTTGCCATCTTGTTCTGCCCTTGGGAGTTGTTTCGCTCCTGGTTTTGATTTTAGTTGGAGTTTCCTCAAGACTGAGTTCGTAGAGGGTGTTGTTGATTATTTCCCCCCTATCTAGGATTTCCCTTCGGTTTTATTTTTTATTTTTTCCTTTCTGTGGTAGGAGGATAGCTAGGATTCTCCTGATTATATGGTTGGCGTGGTTGTGCTTGGGAAGGTTGCACAAATTTTACCTGTGCATTATTCTTCATGGGTGGGTTTTGTTCTAACTGGGCATATTATGGTCATTTTCCTTGGTTTTTGAATGGTTGTTGGGGGGGAGCTCTTCCGTTAGTATTTTCTAGCTGCGTATTGGGTCCCCTGAGCCAGAGGATATGGACCTCCTTGCTGATAGTGGTACGACTGTGCCCTATTGGTAATTTTTTGCAAAGGTGAATGATGACTCTGGTAGCTGGGTTGCGAGATGTTCTAGTTAGAATCATATGCGTAACTGAGGTACTAAACACTGCTGATTAGATGATTTTGGGTCAGTGACCTGATTAATCTGTCTGCAGAGTTCGATGCACCTAGAAATTATTTGTAAGTTTGTAGGCGCAGGGCGTTAGGTAGGATATTGTAAATATATCCCAACTGTGTGTAAATTAGCTCGAGATGTTGGGCCTTACTGATGGCGTCCTCTTCGAATATAGGTTTTTGAGTTGCTATGAATTTTGAAATCTCTGCAGTGAGATTTTTCAGGACAGGTCTAGCAGAACTTAATCATCAAGTTTGGCTTCGCACAAACTATGATGTCACCACCATTCGTGGAGATGGTCCAGGATATGGATGGCTAGTGTCTATCTAAAGTGTGTCAGTAATTCCATCCCAGAATTATGGTGGATGGGTAACTAAAAATATGTTAGGAACACAGTAGTGAGGGTGCTAAAGGTTCCATGTGTAGCAGAAGGTTTCTCCACATACCATTTTGCAGTTGGTCCATTTAGGGTGCATTGAAATAGTCACAGCCGAATAGTATCATCAATGATGTTGTTCGATGAACACCATAGGTGGTGATTTCTTGGGTCTTCCGCTTGCTTCCCTTCGAAATTTGGAACGTCTGAAGGGAGCTTCGTGGGCATGGGGGTCCATGCTAGTTTTTTTGCAATAGGGTCATTCGTTAACTTGGTTAGATCGGGAAAGTTAAACGATTCTAAGAATGGTGACTGCGGGTTGAGAGCCATTGCACACTGTGAAGACACATTGTTCTCGTTAGATATGGGTTTTTTCTACGATGTACTCGACTATGTGTTCACTTCGCTTCCTAAATGGGTAGCGCTCCTCTGCCCCCTAGGGGTTGTGGGAGGAATTGTATGTGGTGACCCTATGGGGGTGTCCACTAGTGTGGCATTGGGTGACCATCGAGGGTTCCCAACTAAATATGCCCCAATAAAAGATGAATCGATAAGGGTGGCAGTGTTCCGTCTTTGACACCTAAATGGCGAAAGACCTGGAACTCATCCCAGTAATGGGGGGAGTTCCAAAAGACATCTAGATCGACGAGGTCCCATTCGGTCCATTATGGTGTCGACTAGGTATTTTTTTGAAAAAAATATTCATTTATATGAGAGGTGTAGTGTCAAAACAAAAATTGTAACCGCATACATAAAACAAAGTGAAAACAAAAGTTAATTTTCCTTTAAATTATCTCTATGTGATCAAGCAATCGAAAAGTGGTTTTGGTTGTTTTTGCGCGTGATACTCAAAATCCTAGAGACCTATATGTCCTCACACTCTCAATAGTAACTAGGCCTTGCGAAGATATCTTCTAATGGGTGTTGGGGCTATCGTCTCGAAAGAATTGGAAACGCCTTCCAACAGCTGAAGAATCGACCAAGGTAATGGGTAGAGGATCTAGTGCTTCCTACACTGTCACCTATAGGGAAGGATGCCCTATATTTGACTGCTAAGTACCGTCATCCCACGTGAGCATTTTATTCTTGAGCTTATTGGTAAATTAGCTACCAGTACTGAGTATTAGATGAGTCAGGTAGCCCCAAATAATACCGCACGTACTGGGCCTAAGCTTAACCCTCTCTGAATCAGGTCTCTGTGGCGCTCGGGTTTTCTTTTTTGTGGGCGATAGACAGATTTTAAAGTTCCCTAAAAACTCAACTTCTATGTTTCAAGATGTAAACTGACCTAGACAACTTATTATATGCCTACCCCCTTAGTCATGACCTAAACTATAATTTCTCTTGTGGCCCCTATGGGGAGAGTTACTGAGTTTAGTTAGGTTAGTTTTAAGGTGGCTTTACTTCACTTATGGTGTGGAAGTGTGTGAGCAAGAAATGAGCAATCACACAGTTTTAACATGCATATATGCGGTGATTCTTTACACATCGCCTATTAATCTATGTTTGGTTGGTCCTTGCTATAAGAAAATCATGTGCGGATATGGGTTGCTTACAATGTTTCCTAGTTAATCTAAGTGATCAACTAAAGGGAGATGGAAAATTATTAGAAGAGAGATTTCATATGCTTGCCTAGGGTCACCAAAAGGTGCAAAGGCAACAGAGATTACTTGCTTCTCTTAGGATAATAAATTCTTGGTCCCAACTCCTAGTGCCAAAAATTAAACTAAACTCAATGACTTTAAACTAGGAAAAATGAAAACAATCTAAGCATATGTGGATTAGGGCCACTTACTTCAGCTAATTATCTATGTTTTTTTGGTTTCTATGTTCGCAAAAATAAGCTATTTCAGATTGCAAGTAAATTCCCCCCCACTTAAAATATGTGGTTTTTTTGTGAAAATAAACTTTGAAATATTAAAACTAGCACCTAAAACTACTCAAACACAGCCCATAGCGAGTTTTAAACATTCGTGGGACACCACACATAGTGTTGGAAGTTTTATTATGGGTTGTTAGTCACTTTACAAATGGGTAATTGAAGAAAATAACAGAGATTTTCTGCCTCTGGTTTCCGCGCACAAATTTCTCACACAGGCGCAAAATTTATCGCGCAGGTTAGTCCTAAACACGCACAATAGGGCACGTCTATCGGTGTGAAATGCACGGAAATTTACTACAAAAAAATTTCTAGAGCTTCTGAACTTCAGACTTTCACTGAGGGTGAATGAGCAGAGAAGAAGAGAAGGGGAGTTTTCCAAGAAACACTCTAGAGTAGAGAAAAGGTCCCCACAGCAAGCGCAACCACATTAACTAGAAAAACTAAAGCTAGTGGAGTCACCAATCCCATGGTGGTGGTTTCGGTGCACAAGTGTAACAATCCACAATTACTTAAGAGGAGTGGTCGCTACCTCTAAGCTTTGGTCGCATGCAGATAAATAAAAAGGTTAGCATGTTAGTGAACATGCTATAAAACATTAAACACACTAAACAATGATATAGTATGCATATGTAGAGAGAAAACAAGACTAAACTAAACATAAACACGAAAGCCCATAAAGAGTCAAACACAACAAGAATACTAACGTTGTCATCAATGTCCCCTCTTATTTCTTATTGTTAGGAAGAAAGATAGTACTTTTACACACTTTCCAAGGGGCCCTTATAAATATGGAGTTCTAAGACCCAATGCAAGGATTTTTTTACCTTCTAGCTGCTTGGTGCAAGGTCTCTCTCTGTACTCCAAAAGATTGAAGTTTTTGGATGGCTAACAACCGAATCCCTTCTCTACTTCTGCCTTGGATTACACAATGCTGGATTGCTTCAAAGAAATTTTTGCCAGTATAAAAATGTGCTCTCCCTTTGTTCATCTCTTGGTGGCTATTTATAGATGAATTCAAATTCTCCTCCCCTCTCTTGGTACATTGATGTATGGTGACCCAAGAGAGTGGGTTGATTCCATTATGTGACACTTGATTCCTTTGTGTTCTCCCTTGATGTCCTAAGGAGGCTTAGGCGACTGTCCTTGGGCGTCCTCAAGTGTGGGATCATTTTCCTAGAGTGTGCCTTGTTGTCCCGAAAAGTGACTTCAGCCACTCTCAGGTCCCCGTGGATTTTTGAGGGAAAGTTGCGTAAAGGCATGCTTATCGAAGAAAAATGCACGCAAAGGCGCATTCTAATAGTGTCTTGAGTGCACAATTTGATTTTTCCTCTGGACCTTAGAGAATTTTTAAAATTTTCAGATACTCTAATGTGCCTTAGCCCTGTAAATCCTTCTGCCTGACATTTAATAATGTCATATTTTCTTGTCCGATTTTCCAGTGATAATAATTGTATATGCACATTTACTGAGTTGTGAATGTATATAATTTTAAACTCTATGAGCCTTCCATGCTAGATCAGGAAGAGGAACAAGTCCTACCTTTTGTGGAGTATTTAAAACCAGATGCTTAGGAAGAGTTGATGAAATATATATTTTTGCAAAAGAGGTCCAAAACTACAAGACAGGGGAAAAATGACCTTTGGAATATTGGGTTGAAGGGAAAACTTCCATTCAAATATAAATGGTACACCAGAGAGAGGGTGGAGGAAAAATTTCCTCACCTCATTTAGTAAAAGCTTATGGGGACCAAAATCCTCCCAAAATGGGGAGGTGTGATCCAAATTGGATCATTATATTATTTTTCATCCATATGGATGCATTTGGAGTGGAAAACGTGGAGCAATTATCTCACATGACCCTTTGTACCGGCGAGACTCAGATTGGCGAAACGAGGTCTGAAACCTTTTGGGAGCATTTTGAGGCATCAAATGAAGTTTTTTTGGGGTAAAAATTTGTTGCTTTTGCACAACACCTTTTCACGTTATTCTACACACAAAGACCTTTCCACCGACACACGATTCACATCAATCATATTATGTATGCAAAATTTATGCCACTCAGAAGTTGACCTTCCTATTTTCACACCTATAGTTCTGGAGGATGCCACATCAACCCCCATTATTCATGGAAAATGGGATAGTCACGTTTTTGTGATGTAAAATAATCTAGAAGAGTCTATATTGTTACTCTAGTTAAGATTTGATGTAGTCAAATGTAACCACTAGTAGGCTATCAGACTGTGTTATAACTCGTTCACTAAGAGGAAGAATCATTTGATTCTTTCAAGAGTATTTTGTTCCATAACCAAGAAAAGATAGCTAGGAGAGATAAGAGGTAGAGCACACAGAGAGGATTTGTGCACTGTAGCAACCCATATGCCACATACATTACTTCTTTGTCCCTGTAGCCATATTTCAAGACAGAGAAACAGTGCGAAGCGACCTCACCTTCCAGCTGAGTTTTCTCTCGAAAGGGTTTCCTAGAGAGAATATCTTGTGTCTTGTGTTTGTGTGTGTGTGATTATTTTGATGTTCTCTATTTTTTTGCATAATTTCCATTCTTATGCATGCACTAATTATAGTTAAATCCACAGATCTTAAATTTTAATAAACTGTAATAGTGTAAAATTTTCAAAGTTTTAATATAATATTATTAGATCTGTTGTGAAAAAAATTCCAATGGAATATCCACGACAAGTTACAGATGAATATTAGTAAAAGTATGGAAAAATCTATTATAAGAGTGTTGAATATAAACCAAATTTCCATCTTATGCCATTTTGCACTTACATTTTTAACCTTTGAAAATCTAAATTGATATCCTATTCACTAATTTTACTTATCCATTTGTTTGTGTATCAAAATTTGTTGGTATATGCAATTTATTGTTCATATTCTCCCAAAGTGTAGTCCAAAAGAAACTAATAAATTTACTATCTCTATCTAATATGTTGTTCTTTGGTATCTCAAACTTCACCCAAACCTTTTCAAAAAATATTTTATGATTCCCACATAAAACCACTAGGGCATATTACTTTCGTTGCAAATCGTGTACTCTGATTTTTTTTCTTAAATTCAATTATTAAATCTTGGATACCATGAATAAAAATTACCAAAAACCTTTAAAACTAATCATAGCATTATATATCTACTCTTTCATGCATGCCCAATTCATTATACTATGCAATACACACACATATATCATTAAAAACACAATGAACATACACAAATTTATTAACCATGCACAAAAAAATGTAAATACATATGATAAGCATAGTAGAAAACATATAACATATTAAAAACAATTATGTTTTAATGGAAACACCTATTGGTTGCAAACTCAAATGTTCCACCCAACCATTGACTACATTTCTTATACTATCTTAGCAGTGATTCATCCTCAACCTAGGGTTGTGACTCTAATAGGGTAAAAGGATCTTTATGCCACTAAGGTCCATAGGATACTACAAAAAATTAATAAGCCACAGTAATTTACTCTAGTAGCCTCTAACCTATAGTGTATTATCCACTCTTAACCTACACAACCCAAGGTATTGTACCTCCTTCTTTATACCCACAATCCATCAAGATGTGCCACTACCCTTCTAGGGATTCCAACTCAAGTTGTCCATGGAGTCTTAAAGTCATATGGCTTCAAGAAGTTTCAACTACCCTTAGGAGTCTCCAGGTACCCCGCAAGCCTTATACCAAGGAAACCTACCCTGTGCCCCCAATCCACCAAGGATTAATAGGGTAACAATGTCACAAGGTCACACCCTTATCCCCTCTATGGATTTCAATAACCACCCTAGGTCGAAATGAGGAAATGGAATGGTGGAATACATCAAAAATTTCACTTTTATATGCATGTTCCTTTTTTGAAAAATGGCACTCAAGGAATTAATTTTAATTAATTACGATATAAACATATGTACTTTTGACTTTAGGCCCATTTGAATAATGCGTTAACCCCCTAGGCTTAATACCCACATGACTTAGCCCTATTGATATTTTTCCCTGACGAGGGAAAATGACCAACATTGAGAGGAAATATTGTGGGGAGTAATAAATAATCTCATCATTTTCATAGAGGTGGCACTCCTTTGTTGATATATGGAAGATTCTTCTTCCATCCTTAAGCAAATGTGATGGTTGAGTGCTAAAGGGAAAACCCAAAAAAATTATTCCAACAAAGCTATCATATAATCAATCTATTTGTAAAGCACATCATCTCATTCACAAAAAGAAAATGGAATAAATATAACACAAAATATTTTATCTACAAGGTTTGCATATGAAAAATAAAAAGACTCTTCTCATGGAAATGGTATTAACAATGATAATCACGTCATAATACTTTTAAAAATCAAAGTAAAGGTTGCGAAAATATTGGATTCTAGTATAGTGGTAAGTAAAACATGTCATGTCATTGAGAAAGGTGAAAATAAACAAACCATATTTATAAATAACTTAACAATAATTTCCATTTAAACTCATAGGGATGAAAGGAGTTAGACACTTGAAATCTTAAGCTTAAAAATTAAAGTCAAAAGATCAAACTAGCTATGAACCCTTGAGAGTTCTCTAGGGAACCTGAAATAAAAATATTTTGAAGGAGTTCATAATGTTTAGAAAATTAAAATGAATTTCTCCAAAATGGATTGAATTAGGCTCCCATGAATCTGCAAATAAAAAGACTTGGAATATAAATTAGGAAAAGATTTAGAAATAAACTCTAGTCATTCAAAATGACTTTTAAATGAAATGTTGGATGATTGCTAATTGAGAAGAATATATTAGAAGACTCAAGTTATAAGGTTCTGAGGTTAGAGAAATAAATCTCCATTAAACCTTTTTCACTATCCCTCATTTTACCTCTTTCAAAAAACCCTCATAATACTGAAATTCTATGGTTTAACCTCAGAACCCTCATTTGTGCCCATTCCCCTATCCAAAACCCCACTTCCATTGATAAAAATCCATTTTTGACCCTCCCCTTCATTTTTTTCCCTTCTTTCCTCAAAACAATGTAAAAAATCATTTTTACATTATTTTAAAACAAAACTTTACTCATTTTTATCATTCAGGCCTCCCTTTAAAAAAACCCTTTTTATTTATAAACCTGACCCCTATATGTTCTTTAGCCCCCGCTTTCAAAATATGGACCCCTGCTCCCATATGGCCTTCGCCCCAACCTAAATAATAAGCACCTCAGCTCATCTATTAACCCTCGACCCCACTTTATAAAAGACCCCCCACCATACATTAAACCCTCACTCCATTGTACTTCCGGGCCCCATGTCTTAATCTAACCCCGCCGCTTCATCTAACCCCACTACCATTGGATCTTCATCACCCGATCCAACAGTCCCCAACGCATATCGCGCCCTCAACCACCCATCACTTCGCCTTTGTACCCTCTGCCAAGTGTCACCCTTCCTATGACATCACATGTCGTCCACCAAAACCATTCACATCCCTCACTCCATGTGATAAACCGCCTTTCGCCCTCCCGCCAAAACCCGAAACCACCTCGTTCAAACATTCCAAAGGCCTATGCCTTTGTGATAAAGCCCCGTAGCCACCATGAAGCCTTTGCAAACTCTCCAAAAGCCCAAAAAGCCATAAACAAGCACAGAAACCCAACCAACGAAGGATTTAAATTAATTAATTAATTTTAATGTGCAGGTAGACAAGGTATGAATGCGAAAATTGCATTCCAACGTCCAAAAATCGTTTAAATAGGTCCTCTGGATGACGATTCGGGATGAATTTTTTTTATCCAAGGGACCGAGAACACGAAATTTGTATAAACATCAATGGGTCATGACCATTGATGGTTATTCAAATCCTCTAAAGGTGGCAAGGATTTTCCACAGAGATAGGGTAAAGAAATAAAGGAGTTTACAGTAGAAAATGCAAACAGAGATACAATCAAATGCAGAAACACAGTCAGAGGAAGGGTTAAAGGGTTAATCACGGATTAAATACAAAAGGTCATTTAACATAGACGATAAATCCGAATAATGAAGCAAAACAACATTTACTTCTCATAAACACTTTGGCCACCTACAACCTCATTTTACTCAAATAAAGGAAACCATATTTATTGAAACAGTCACAGATATTTCCCATCTACTCAAAATTTATTGTAAAATTTACTGAAAAGCCTCAAAAGTAAAAAATATCCCAAAGTTAGCTCAGTAGTAAATTAAGAAGTTATTATTACAGTGAGTTAGTCACAGATATTTTGCCTTGGGCCTTGCATGGTCTCAAAGGTCAAAATACATTAACTCTGTAATAAATACATATTTGAGACCCTAGATTAGGGTAACCTCCTCATTTTGCAGATAAATACTGCATGTAATATTCATTTCTAGTGTTGGTTGGTGATTTGGTTCGTTTCTTGATTAGAGGATTGTCTACTAGGTTGGATTTGATCAGACTCTCAGTTGCAGAGATTTGTTTCACTAGAGTATTGTAACTGTTTTGGACATCAATAATACAAGCACGTTCACATGATTCTTGAGCTATGTTAATGGTGAAGTTATCCTTCTTTGTCAATGTCTTCCCTTATGTTTTCCATATTGTCCATCATTTCTCTGATAAAAGAACATAAAATTTAGATTAAGATATGATGTCTTGGCACCTTAATTCTGTCTACTTTCTTTCATCTTAATGTTTTCTTCTGCAAGGTCTGATAAGAGAATTCTTAATTGCTCTTTAGTTCCACTTAGCTTGTTGCCTTGGAAATGATTCAGTAGAGTCGAGCCAAAGAAGTCTATGGTTTTCCCTGTCCTTTGGTATTGCTTGAAATGTTAGTTTTAAAGCCTTCTTTGAAGTTTACTTAGTAGAGTCTAGCCAAATAATTATATGGTTAGCCCTGTACTTTGGTTTGTCTCAAACTGTTGTTGCAAAGGTCTTTTTAGTTTGATGAAAGAATTCTTAATTTCTCTTTGATTAGACTGATTGTTATCTTGAATGTTTTCTTTTTTTGAAAGTAATAGCTATAGAATTTAGGGTTGTCCTGCTCTCTAAGGTTGCTGGATTTTTGTCTTAATTTTTTCTTACTAGAATCTGACCAAAGAAGTCTATGGTTTTCCCTTTCCTTTGGTTTTTATTAAACAAATACCTAAAAGGATTTTCTTGTTGAAGTAGATTTAAAGGATTCTTAATTTCCCTTTAGCTTTACTGATTTCACAACTTACTTTCATTTCACATTTCATCTAATCTAAGAGATCCACTTGATATAGTTAGCTTGCCCTATGAAAACCCTTGTAGAGTTGATGAAAAATTAGATCCTTTTATGACTCCATCGCCCAATGGATTAATTCTACCCACAGTATATCTATTCAATTGAAACACTCAATCACTTAATCACACCTTCAATCTATCAACCAAACAAAACAAACAGTCCTAGAACTTCATAACTAGCCTAAAATAAGAAAACAAAAGCATAGAGATACATAGAGATAGCCCTCTCTGAGTCCAGGAAGGCTAGGTCCTTGGACTCCAAAGTGGTTTGATGTGGTTCCATGTAGAGTTGTTCTTTCCAATCTTGAAAATCATAGGGAGCCAACATAGTGGCGACCATACTAGGGACTGAGTTATTAAACAACTTAATATCACCTCAAGGGCTCAGAAAACCTCATTTTAACTTAGATGAAACAAGTGTTAGCCTAGAGTGGTACCTGGTTGCTGATGGTGGACAATAGCCAGCCATAAAACAATTAAAAATCATCCACCTGGTGACTTCACTGGTTTTCAGTAGGCCTGCTGACTCCACTGGTTTTCTATAGACTCCACTGGGAAAATTATTGAGAAATAATGATATCATTAAAACTCAATATAACCCAGTCAATAATATTTTGTGTATTAAGTGTTTCTTTCACAGATTGGTTTGTTTTTCAAAACTATTATAAACTCTCAACCTCTTTGAATTTTGGGTCCAAATTCTGGCTTCTAGAAGAATCTGTACTAGATCCCATCCTTACCCAAACCCTCCTACAATATTTGATAATCCTAAAAGAATCCTTAGGAAATCTCCTAGATCTTAAAACCCAACTGTTAGCAGATCTATCCATAAATCAAGTTCCCTATCTGAAAACCTTAAAGACTTGCAAAATATCCTCTCTGACTCACACCTAGAACAAAGCTTGTCTAGGAATAGATCTCAGAGTTGGATAACCCAGATAGTTTTAGACCCATCCATCTTAAAACAGAATCCTGTTGTACCATACTTCAACCCCCATTCATACACCCATTGTTCACCTTCCTCCATTTAACCCTCCACCTCCTTTTGTCCATCCTCTTATTATCCCTCATTTGTTTCCCCAACTACCAACCATGGCAACATGGTATTCCCCATTAGTTCTACCATTTCCTTTATCTGTTTTTCCACAGGACTATCAATCAAAAATTCCTTTATATGATGAAATTAGTTCTGCTACTTCTCAACAACATGTGGATAGAATGAATGACTATTTTGACAGACAAGAAATAGATGATGAAACTGTCAAACTAAGAATGTTTGCTGAAATCTTAGGGGGAGAAGCAAGAAAATGGTTTAAAGGCCTAACCCCTAATAATATACATGACCTCCTTTCCTTTCATCAATTATTTTTAAAAAAATGGGAAGTGAAGAAAACCCCTCTCCAAATCTTATCCGAGTATGAAAAAATTAAGATAAACATTGGAGAGGGTGTCCAAGAGTACTGCACTAGGTTCAATAGTGTGTATAATGCCCTTCCTACCCACATGAAACCTCTACAAGGTCTAGCTCTAATGAAATTTCTAGATGGGTTTGACCCAAAAATGGCTTACCAACTAAGAGAAAGGGACCCTCTTACATTAGAATATATGTAGAGGGGTGCAGTAAGTGTAGAGGAAAATCCGATTGCCAAAAGAGCTAGAATGAAAAATGAAAAAATAGTCACATATATGGAATAAGTTGCACCTTCATCATCTGATAATAAGATTGATAACCTTGTTAGAACCATGGAAAGGATGATGGAGAGAATAAACATGAGAGAGAGAGATTACCCAAGAGAAAACCAAACAACTCCTCAAAACAGAAATCAAAACCAGAACCAAAACCAAAATCTTAGGAGAAATCACCCTCAAATAAGACAAAGAGAGAAGAGAGGTCATGATTAGCAAATCAGGCCTCCTTTTCAAGAAAACTATGCTGATGAGGATGAGGGGGTGATTGAAGAAACATAGGAAAGTCACATCAATCTAATGGGAGTAAATAATGAGGATATTGTTTTCCTCACTGAGGAAGAACAAGGCATGTTTTCCCCAACTCAATTTGAAGAAGAAAGCCTAGAATCTGAAGACTATAAACAAGGCTTTGAAAATTCCATCATGGAATTACATAAACAATATGACCTCAGAAGCAAGAAAACCCAAGATACTCGCAAGAGAAATAACTCTAAAATTTCTGCTAGGAAGATCCCTAAAAATATTCCTAAAAAGACAGCAGAAAATCCAAACATAGTGGCTGAAAGTTCTGATAAAAGTAAAAACAAAAACAACAAATATAGTGGTGACCAAAGCAGCTCTAGCAATCCAGCTAGTGGCCCTAACAAAATTGTTTCAACTGAGACTCCAAATAAAAATAAGCAAGCTAAAATTGCTGTAAAAATAGTGTCTGATAAGACTGATTTGGACCTTTCAAAAAAATAGACACCTTTTAGTATTGAGAATGAAATTGCCAAGATTAAAATCTCCATACCTCTTACTGAATTAGTTTCCCAAGATGTATATAGATCTTGATGCAGAGCATATGAAATAAATCACATACTTGCACACTCACATATAAACGTGTTCCCTTTACATAAAATATTCAAACGAAAATCTCCAAAAAAGTATACTTAGATTCAACTCAAAATACATATGAAGAGAGAGCCAAACAATAAAAAAAATACTTGCCTATAAAAATAACAAGAAATTTTAGATTCAAATCATTTTTCCCGAATATTACATTTTTGGACCTCTCAGCTGTCGCCCTTTACATGAAATCTCACACCATTTCTCTCTAAAACTCTTTGTTTTTTCATCCTCACACAAACCTCATATTTATACATAATTGTAGATTAATTTCAATCCATGATTTCCTCCACAAATATCTCAACCAAATCCTAAAATACCTTTATCCCTCCTATAACTCAACTAAGTTCCATTTAAGGAGTTCCTAAACCCTAAAATATCTATCCAACTCAACTCCACTCATATCCTCAATTTATTAAGAGAATATTTACAATAAACCTCACACTCAGATTTTTCTCTTAATTTATTTTTTAAATGGACATAATTTATAAAATAATTTAAAAAAAAACATCACCCCATAAATCACACAAATAAATAATGAAAATTGAGCAAGATGCTCCTGCATTAGACTCCCCATGTAGAGAAGTTTCCATAGACTCCTGTCTATGAGGTCTATCACTTTTTTGTAATAATGCGATAGCCACAAGTCACAATGACTTGCTCCCTCCAGGATTCCAAACTCTGTTTTGCCGCTGGTCTTGTAAAGTATCAACTCCATTTTGTAAATTTACATAGAATTTCCAGAATAGTATTTTCAGAATACTTTTGAATGTAACTCTTGCTTTTCCATACCATATCATATTTATTTCAAAAATTATAGACTCATGTAGAAATGCTGATACCCATTCTCCTGGTCTCCCAACTTTGAAAGAATCTCGAACTGGCTTTACATCAGCATCACTCATTCTATCAACTGCATTCCATCAGCCTCTCCAACAATTTCTTTCGCTAATTCCTCGGAGTAATTTCTCTTTATCTGACGCTTCCGTCTCCAATTGTGTTGAACACTCAACTTTCTGAAATGAAGAATAATCAAGAATTTCTTCTTGATCACAACTATAGTCATTGATTGCCCCTATAGTAACAAATTTCTTATCTGATGTTGTACCTGCATTCATCAACAAAATATTAGCTTAAAAAATACAAGACCTTTCGGCCTCTTTTGATGCTTCAAGCACCAATATCCCATCATAGACTTTCTGGATTTCAGTAGATCCTGTTTTGAGTTGTTGGCTGCTTTCATCTTTATCTTGCTAGATTAATATTGATGTTTCCTTTATGTCTCTAAGGACATAACTTTCTTGCTGCTCTTGATCTTTCATCTCATCTCCAAATAATTTCTGCTCAATTTCTCTGATTTCAACATCATATTTATTAATGTTTCCTTCTGTACCTATAGCCACATTATTATTTGAAAAGTTATAACATTCACTCAACTCTATAAATGTTAAAAAATTTCATCCCTATCATGCACGACAACTGCAATCTCTTCTTTATCAGGTTCTGCAAGTTTCATGTCCCCTTCAGGTTCCTTAAGCCATCGTTCCAAGAACTCTATTTCCAGGTGAAATATTTCCAACATTTCATCACAACCTTCATTCTCAGTTTCATTCTTACTCTGGCAATCCTCCTGAGTTATCTTATTTTCTATAACATCACATTGCAAGATTTTGTCATCAATTTCATTAAACAAATTCATTTGTTGTACCTCCTTGGAATATCACTTCGACATTTTCATTATGCTTCTGCTCCATAATAGCTTCAACTGGTTGTCTTACACCAAACAAGAATTCATATATGAATTATTTTTGCTGCAACAAATCAGTACCTTCCTCCTTTGAAAGGCATTCTCCATCATACTTCACCTTATGAGTTTTATTCATCTTTATGACAGTTTCACCAGACTATCCACCCTCTTCTGCACATCCTGCAAACATACAAAAACTATGATATTTAAAAATACAAGGCTTCATAGCCTCATTTTCTTTCCTTGTCAGCATATCTTCAAATTTCCCTGAACTATTCCAATAGTTCATGAGATCTTTCTCATTGATCTCTTCACCCAGAATTTCACCTTGTTCTGGGCCACAAATGGAAACTTCCATTTCCAACTCAGCTTCTCTAAGCTCTTCACATCTCAATTTCACACTCATCATCTGCTCGAGCTTCCTCAACTCTTCTGTCAACTGTATGGTTACCTATTGTTCCCTCTTTTCATGTAGTCTCTGCCATTTCAATTTATTCCTCATGGTCCAACCATGTCTTTTGTCTTTCATATGTCTCTACAACAATTCCGTCAATAACTAAAGGTGAACTGTTATCTCAACCTTCTCCCTCTCATATTCTTCATTAGTCAATTGCTTCCATATGCCATTATTTTCCTTTTTCTTTCTTCTGCAGCAGTATTTCTCACAACCTCTGAAATGACTATCAACAGTCATCTTCTCCTTCTTTGCGAACTTCATATGTTCACTTATGGATTTCATTCTGATGGTAGGTTAACCCCGCCAAACCCACAATCACACTCTCTTGTGAATATAAAACTACATTTCAAGTTTTAGCCCCAAATAATTTTAAATCTAGAAATTTCACAACATTGACGTGGAAGCACTTTTCTTCAATTACTGATTATGAAACCAAACAACCCAAAAATTTTCTTCTATAAGCATAAGATTCACTTTTTAATCTAATGGTTATAAAACCATAGTCAAATCCCACTTCATAAATTCATCGAATGGATATTCAACTTGTTTTAAAAACCAAAGTATCACCACTTACACATATATGTAATGGTCGCACTTATCAATTCATATTTGTGACAATATTCATATGCGCTCATTAGGCCGGGTCCACAATTCATTAACCCACTATTTATTACTAATAAAAATTGGCCTGTAACATTTCCACGTTTCAAAATCAAGAATAAAATATCAACTTCGACTTTGATTTAAACCGAAGTCAAAGATTTATATATATTATAGCTCTCAGTCCCACAGCTTTCCTTACCTTACATAAACCTCACGCATCTTCACCATGCGAGTGTTGTTGATCTTCGATGTCACTCGATCAAACGAAGGTCGCATTAGATATGCTCTGGTGGTTTAACATCCAAAAACTTTGCGAAATTCATGGTTTTGGATTACCACCACTGCCACGCGTCCACTACTGGCCTTTATCGCGTTGAAAATGGAAAAACAGCTTACCATTTAAAACTTATGTGAAAACCATAAATGGTTTTCAATTTCCACCTCACGGTTCTGGTTCTAATTCCGCGTCCTTGACTCAATATGGAATTCTTGCAATGTAAACAAATCCTCCGATTCGTGCTTTCTCTATGCCTTTTGTATTTCCACCTTCTTCGCTACGGAAATTCTGCATCTATCCTCACAATTTTTAATGTTGTTACTCTCATTCTATTGCGTCATTACTATTCTTTACTCATGCTCTAAAATCACATAGTTTTAGCGTTCCTCCTGTTGGCTTATATCCAATGCACCATCCCTTAACTCATTGCGCTGTGACCAAGGTTACACCGTATCATTACTCACGCTTCATCTCACAGTTTAGTTGCATTCAAGCTTCGAACCCTCTCCGGCACTATTCGAACAGGTGTTAAGCTCTATGCACCAATTTTCTCAACACTTTCGCATGGTCCAGTTCCCTTCCAATACGTTTTTGGATAACGATGTTCTTTTCTTGTCTTCCATCTTGTCATAAACCCAACGATTCTTGTATTGAAGCTTTAATACAAAATCAATGTTGATTTATGTAAATCGATATCCCTACTCCTCTGTGTGCAACTTAATAGCATGGTCAATATAATAATTCGAACTTGATCAAACAGAAACAGAGTTCCGTTCAGTTCAAACACAGAATCGAGAGCTATCTTGGTTCCTTCTTCACACAGGTTTTGAATATATAAATTCGATCTTACCAATGTTTCTAAACAGATGTATCAGAGGAATTTCTAAAAGACAAAATAATTCCCTTTCACAAATGCTGATATACATTCCATTGCGCATTCAGATTAACACCGAATATATAAAATTCAGAAATCTCAAAAGGACTCGAACCCACCATCAAGCATACAGTGTTTTCTTAATTCAATTCATTTCAGAATGAATCCAGTTTGTCATATATAAATTGAGACAGACAATTAAATACTTTACTGGATTTGATCCTTTTAGTGATCGATTCACCCAATTTGCAAGTCAAATTAAACCACACAGTCTCATACACGAATCAATTTGACCCTGAATTCCTCTGTATAAACTCAATTAATTTCAAAACTTACTTTCTCTGTGGCCTGATCTTCAATTCGATGGCCCTTCTATCCTCCTGCTCTACCTCTTGAATCGTTATCTCCTCCTATCTGCCCGTAGGCTTACATTTATACAAAATACTAAGGAATCAATTTAGTTTCCCTAACATCTCACCCAAGACTCTTGGAATTCTCAACATCCCAAATTTAGACTCAATCCATAAAATAACTGAAACTAATCCTAATTTTACTGTCCCTTCACATTCCTAACTAATCACATTCCCCTCATGTTCTTTAATGGTTCGAGAACATTTACAATTCCTCACTATTTTATTCAAAATACTAATAATTACATGAGAATTTAGAAACATAAGACCCCCCCTATGTCTTATAAAAATACAAAGTATTTCTTGAGCCTAATGCCCCTGCATCAGAATCCCAAGGTTAAAATTTATCATGATCTCCTGATCATGTGCCTTCAGTCCTTGTCTTGTTGGATCCCATACTTTGCTTTGCTACTGTCCAACAGCTGCATTATTCTCCAACTGCACTTCTCCAGGTTTCCATATCTTGTTTTGCAATTTACCACCAGCTATACTTTCACATTCTACTCTTGTCTTTCCTTTGTTAAAATTCCTCTGCTTTCTTGCTGTTGTCTGCTGCTTCTGAGACACCTTCATCATCAGTTCTCTGATGTTTTCAATTTCTATGTCCAGCCTTTCCTTTGACTGGAATTTACTTTTCCCACTGCTGCTGCCTCCAATTTCTACTTTTGTAACTTCCTTTGTTGTTGTTGCTGTTACTGCCCTTATTGCTACCAACATTGATGTTGTTGCTGTCAATGTTGCCTCAGTTGTTACCTCACCAATTGTTGCTAACATTGTTTTTACTCCTACAGATGTCACCCCACATGCTGCTTCAACTGCCACCATAGATGTTTCTGGTGCCAATGTTGCCTCTTTTGCCAGAAATGTTGTTGTCTCCCAAACTTACTGAATATCTCTTAGGATATCTCCCTCTACAACATTCTTTTTCTCATCACCTGCAAATTTACTTTTAAAAAATTCTCTTCCTGCAGTAACATATTCATTTATCTCTGTTTTTATACTAGCAAGCAAAATTAATTTTAACAAACTAGTATATGCTCCTTTCACAACTTCAAACATCCTTACTCCAGTGCCTGCAAGTTCTTCTTCTTGTTCAAATGTCCTTAGCAAACATTTCAGCCATCTCATTTGTACTTTTTTCACATCATTAGTATGCTGCAATTCAGTTTCATTGTATCCCTCTTCTTCCTTGAAAATCTTCAATAATTGTCTTTCATCTCTTTGATTGATTCTGGCAATCAAATCGAGTTCTTCAAACTCTGCATTTTCATCTCCTATCAGAATATAATTCTGATTTTCCATCACTGTAGTAGTTCCACAAGTCTGTCCTCCAATATTCTCTTAGCTTTTCAAAGAAGCCAACTCCTCCTTGTCACCAATAGTAGCAAGTTTCTGCATGACTGTTTCACCTTCCTTCAATACAATCCCAAGAGATGGACTGTCTCCTGCAATACCTATAAGCACAATCAAATTGTCCGTTTCAAAATCACAAGACCCAATGGTCTCACTTGCTGATCCAGCCACAAAATTTTCTTTCTACAGTTCTAAGTCTCTTTCAAGACTCAGAAATTCTTCACTGTCCTTCTCCTCTGACAGCACATCAGTATGTTGCTCTAATTTTCCTTCCAAATCCTCTGTCAACACATCAGTATACTGATTTGCATCCTCCACGAGACTGTCAGCTAGTCTCTCCTTCTCTCCATCATCTGTTTCATGAATGTCCTTCTGCTGTGATTCACCAAAATGAACTTCTTCATTTTGCTGAATCATTTTATTATCCTTTGTTCTCTGATTTTCATTCATGAAAATTCCTCTGTCTTGCTTCTTCAGCAATTTATCCTGTGCATAGGTCCTCTGTTTCTCCAATTCTCTTCTTTGAAAATCCAACCTTCTATACAATTCAACAACTTCAATTGGAGTATATTTTGGGAACCTCACACAACCATTTATACCTTCACTTGTTCCTAATCGATCATCAGATGGTCTTTCATCTCTTGCCTCAATATTCTCATTAGACTCCTTTGTCTTCAATTCCTCCTGAGATCTTGCTATCTCGGCATTGATCTAAACAGATTTCAGATTCAATTGCTCCTCCTCAACAAAATTTAAAGCTTGTTCATCTCCTTGTGAGGTAACTGAAAACATACACAACTCATTAGTTTTTAAACCACAAGACTTTTTAGTCTTGGTTTCTTTCTCAAGCACTTCCCTTTGAACAGATCTGCATGTGGAATCTTCAAATTCCATCTTTGACTCAAGGACTCTGAGTTCCTCTTTCAATAAGGAAATCTCCTTTTGCCTCAACCTCAACTGTAATGGTTTCCATTTTACTCTCTTCTCCATGAGCCAACCAACTCTCTGGCTTTCCTCTATCATCATCTCCTATTTATTAAACTGTTCTCTAATCGTAGCTACCTCTTTCCAATATTTTTCATTAGTCAATTTCTTCCTCATGCCATTTTATTTGGCATCTTCCTTCTCCTTTTTATTGTGGCCTCTCTCTGAACCTCTGCTCTCTTCTATATAAATTTTAGAAGTCATCTTATTCTCCATGATTTCCTCACTCATGAGCTGCGCCAAGCCTCTGCAACAACAAGCTCTCCTACTGCTACTTACCTCACCAAACCTTTCTTCCGGATCTGGGCTCTTGGAAAGTACTGGTTCTCCTTTTGCAGGAACCTTCTGAGCATCTTCACTGATCTCTCTAGGCTTCACTCTGCAACTTTTATAACTCATTCAACCTCTGTTGAATTTCCTCAAGGTTCTGCCACACTTTCTTTTTCACTTTAGAATCCTCTGCTAGACTCTTTCATCACTGCTCTCAAAGCTGTGATCTTCTTTTGCTGAGATTTCTTCAATTGCCTGAGATCTGAATTATGAAAAAAATTATTCAAAGAAAAGTTAAACACTGCTCATCAACTCACCTTATCTTGAGAACACTACAATTGTTCTCCCTATCCAACCTTTAGTTGAATATCAGGTTCACTGCCATCACCATCAAAACTCTGTCTTCACTTTCTGCAACCATAATTCTGCAATCATAATTTAAAATCAGATTTAAAATTATTTTACCTGCAAGATCCCTACATGATCTTGTTCTTCATTCATTTTTGCAAATCCTATTCGCTACAAATATGTATCTGCTGCATATCAGATTTAAAAATTTGATCTTCCTTCATTCTCTCATCACATGCACTCATTCAGATTTAATTTTAAAAAAATCTTCAATTCTCAACAGAGCTATCCTGCTCTGATACCACTTGATGGCAGGCAACCCTGCTCAACCCACAATCACACTCTCTTGTGAATATAAAACCGCATTTCAAGTTTTAGCCCCAAATAATTTTAAATCTGGCAATTTCACAACATTGACGCGGAAGCACTTTTCTTCAATTACTAATTATGAAACCAAACAACCCATAAATTTTCTTCTATAAGAAGAAGCTTCACTTTTTAATCTAATGGTTATAAAACCATAGTCAAATCCCACTTCATAAATTCATCGAATGGATATTCAACTTGTTTTAAAAACCAAAGTATCACCACTTACACATATATGTAATGGTCACACTTATCAATTCATATTTGTGACAATATTCATATGCGCTCATTAGGCCGGGTCCACAATTAATTAACCCACTATTTATTACCAATAAACATTGGCCCGTAACATTTCCACATTTCAAAATCAAGCATCAAATATCAACTTCGACTTTGATTTAAATCGAAGTCAAAGATTTATATATATTAGAGCTCTCGATCCCACAACTTTCCTTACCTTACATAAACCTCACGCATCTTCGCCATGCGAGTGTCGTTGATCTTCGATGTCACCTAATCAAACAAAGGTCGCATTAGATATGCTCCAGTGGTTTAACATCCCAAAACTTTGCGAAATTCGTGGTTTTGGATTACCACCACTGCCACGCGTCCACTGCTGACCTTTATCGCATTGAAAATGGCAAAACATATTACCATTTTAAACTTATGAAAAAACCATAAATGGTTTTCGATTTCCGCCTTCTGTTGGCTCACGGTTTCGGTTCTAATTCCGTGTCCTTGACTCAATACGGAATTCTTGCAATGTAAACAAATCCTTCGATTCGTGCTTTCTCTATGCCTTTTGTATTTCTGCCTTCTTCGCTATGGAAATTTTGCATCTATCCTCACAATTTTTAATGTTGTTACTCTCATTCTATTACATCATTACTATTGTTTACTCGTGCTCTAAAATCACATAGTTTCAGCGTTCCTCCTGTTGGCTTATATCCAATGCACCATCCCTTGACTCGTTGCGCTGTGACCAAGGTTCCACAGTATCATTACTCACGCTTCATCTCACAGTTGAGTTGCATTCAAGCTTTGAACCCTCTCCAGCACTATTTGAACATGTTTTAATCTCTATGCGCCAATTTTCTCAACACTTTCGCATGGTCTAGTTCCCTTCAAATACATTTCTGGATAACATTGTTCTTTGCTTGTCTTCCATCTTATCATAAACCCGACGATTATTGTATTGAAGATTTAATACAAAATCGATGTCGATTTATGTAAATCGATATCCTTACTTCTCTGTGTGCAACTTATTAGCACAGTCAATATAATAATTCGAACTTGATCAAATGGAAACAGAGTTTCGTTCAGTTCAAACACGGAATTGAGAGCTTTCTTGGTTCCTTCTTCACACAGGTTTTAAATATATAAATTTGATCCTACCAATGTTTCTAAACAGATGTATCAGAGGAATTTCTAAAAGACAAAATCGTTCCCTTTCACAAATGCTGATATACATTCCATTGCGCATTCATATTAACACCGAATATATAAAATTCAAGAATCTCAAAAGGACTCGAACCCACCTTCAAGCATACAGTGTTTTCATAATTTCGATTCATTTCAGAATGCATCCAGTTTGTCATATATAAATTGAGACAGAAAATTAAATACTTTACTGGAATCAATCCTTTCAATGATCGATTCACCCAATTTGCAAGTCAAATTAAACCACACACAGTCTCATACACGAATCGATTTGACCCTGAATTCCTCTGTATAAACTCAATTAATTTCAAAAACTTACTTTCTCTGTGGTCTGATCTTCAATTCGATGGCCCTTCTATCCTCCTGCTCTACCTCTTGAATCGCTATCTCCTCCTATCTGCCTGTAGGCTTACATTTATACAAAATACTAAGGAATCAATTCAGTTTCCCTAACAGCTCACCCAAGACTCTTGGAATTCTCAACATCCCAAATTTAGACTCAATCCGTAAAATAACTAAAACTGATCCAAATTTGACTGTCCCTTCACATTCCTAACTAATCGCCTTCCCCTCATGTTCTCTAATGGTTCGAGAACATTTACAATTCCTCACTATTTTATTCAAAATACTAATAATTCATGAGAATTTAGAAACATAAGACCCCCATATGTCTTATAAAAATACAAAGTATTTCTTGAGCCTAATGTCCCTGCATCACATTCAAACCCCTTTTTAGCAAGCCTTCATAGTTTCCATCCAACAATGCAAGCTCTCTTCCGGTGCATGGTATCTTTCGGTTCTCTATCTTGGAATCATTTCTGGGCAACTCTCTTGCTCCTCTTTTCTGCAAAAAACAACTGCAGTAATTCTTGCATTACAATAACCAAAATATTTGGGTGTCCGGCTCTGCTGATCATGCACCCAATTACATTCAAACCTTTGACTTGATTTAAGACTTTTTGACTCTAGAATTGACATCAACTCTTCATCTTGGATGAAAAATGCACCCTCTTGTAAAATAACTCAATGGTGTAACTTGACTCAAGCTATCCAAATTTCTTCATTTGACCTTAACATCTTATTTGACTTAAAAGCTTGACCCAATAATTACAATAGTGGATATTTTGACTCTAGTTCAAGTTATAAAATATACCAATGAACATCCACCCTTAATACATTCTCATGATGTAAAATCTTCACTCTCTCTCATACTCCATTCTTATGAAAATATCATAAGTCACTAATTATATCATCTCCCATTATCACTTTCTTTTAAGCCTTTAAATCGAAATGCAATCTATTTTTCCCAAGGTTTATTTTATGATGAAAAATAAACAAACCATTTAATTTTCAACATTTAAAATACCTCTTCAACATGCTCAACATTGTAGCGCAGATAGTTTTCCTACATTTCCATGCAGCTCCTTCTTTGCAGTGACAGTTCTCATGCAACACTGTCTCTCTTCAGTGCCCAAAAAAAATTCCCTCATAGGAAATTGCCAAAAATTTCTTTTAACATGGTGGCATCAACATATTTCTCTAACAGCAACAAACACAAACTGCACTATCTTCGGGACAGAACAATGTGAACACTTTCACATGCACTACAAGAAAAGATCAATCATGATCGTTAACTCATAGAAATCATATATGCTCCTTTACCAGCTTGCTCCTTCATGTAGATCTTATTTATCATAACCTCAAAACGATATACCACAATCATGTTGGCTCAACACTCTTCCGCTACGATTGAGTTCAACACTTGCTCTCGAATGCTTCCAACATATCTCAATCAACAAGTTCAAAACACTTCTTCAACAATTCATTTTTTCTTCATAATTTGTAGGTATCGTGAACATTTCACTTTAAAAATTCACAGAAATCATAATACAATTCACTGGAAACAATACCGCTTCTGCTTGTTCGATTTAGCACTCAACCCCAATAATAGATTGCAATTTCACACCAAGTGAAACTATGCATACCTTGATAAATGGATGCAAATGTTTGCAACAGATATACTGCATTGATTTTTATGGAACAAATGTAGAGGGTTTATACCCTTGAATTTTCGCAACTTGAGAAGTCAAACCATTCGAGGTGTTGATGATGAACTTGAACGCCATTTTTAAGAATTCGTTTCATTACCTCCATGAAGGGTCTGAGTTATTCCAAAATTATGATTTCTCTTGCTGCGGCCAGTATACAAATTACGACTTTCTTTGGCTCCTTCTCACACAAAATTTTTAAAACCAGTAGCACCGTATAAAATTAAACGTAGCAGAAAATGAGTCGGCGGCTTTGCTTACAATTCAGTGATTTCCGTATTTGTGAGCCTCATAATAATATCTATAGAAACAATTCTTCATGCAGATTTAGTGCCAAACACTACAATAGAATACCTTTTCTTAATTTAATTTAAAACTTTAGCAAATTTCAACATGGGCATGTGTTGCATCCATGCATTTATCTTGTTGTTGTACTCCAGAAAACGCTTGAACCCTCCATCTCATAACTCATGATGTCTTTGTTACATTCCAGAGGTCATCAGGCACAACACTTCAGTACAGACATAGCTCCAACCACTTACCATGATCTTTCTTCTCTTGCAACATTGCTCAACTGCTCCACGCTACTGCAATCAATGATCAGTTCCAATGTCTTTTATGTGCACCATACTCAACATAAAACTCTCAAAACCTCAACTTCATAAACACAACTGTTACACCATTTTTTGGTCATCTAACCTGTTACTATTAGATGGACCTAAGTACACCATGTAAGACCAATTTCACCCTAAGTAAAATTTCTTTCACTATGAAAATAACTTAGTAAACCACCTTTATTAAGTTGTTTATGGTCTAAACAGGAAACCCCATGAGGAAATATTAAATAAATATACATTTGTTTGATTTTCCTCAAGGAATAATTAGTTAAATAGTAGTTTAATTAATATTCCTGGTTATATTTAACCCAAAACAAGGAAATTAATTAGATAAATCATTATTTATCTTATTATTTTCTAAAGAATAGTTATTTAAACCTTATTTAAATAATATTCTTTGTTAAATATGACTAAATCACCCATAAATAATTAAACAAATCATTATTTATTTGATTATTACTCAACCACATCCTTAAAATGATAAATAAATCATTTATTTATTTATTATTTACAAATAAAGGGATTTGACTCAAGTCAAATTCTTTTTCCCTCCAACAAATATAATAAAATATTCCATAAAAGTTGGATCTTGATTTGGTTAATAATATTTTAATTATGCACCAATATCTAGACTAACTCAATATTTTGTTATAAATAGAAGTATTGTTCCATTCATTCACTACCTTTTGTTACCTAAAGATCACTCTGGATCTATACTTTTGCTCTGACTTTGATCCACCATCATTGTCATATTTTTCTATCTTTTTTTTTGTGAGCTCCCTTTGAGTTCCATTTTTGTCTGGGTTTTCTACACCATCAAGAGAGAGGAATTTTAGATCTAAAGTGCTAAGGACTTACAAGAACCCATCCCATTGAGGAGAACTGGTAATATCCTTCTATGTTTTCCTCCCAGGTGCCCTTAATATAAAATTCATTCAACATATTCTTGTCTTATCTATTGGATGCATGGAGTAAATCTTGTTTTTATTTACTGCTTAATGTCTTTTAATGCATAGATCTAGATTTTTGCAGCATTTATCTTGATCACCTAATTGCATATTCAAATATATTGGCAACCATATTTGTTGTTAGGGTTGTTCTGTTATGCACAAATGCTAAAGTGGTCTTTTTTTGTACACTTGCGATTAAGATTCATACTAACAACCGGCTACCCACACGGGTTTATGATTACAAAACGCCGTAGTTTTTCGCATCCTCGCATATTCTGGCTGCTTCAAACCCAAGGATTTCTCTTCAGCTTCTTGTTTTCCTTTTCTTGATGTTGTTTTTAACCTATAAAACTCTAAAAGATTAAAAATTCTAACTTCTGTGTATTTTTGGACCTATTTCACAGGTGCCAAACATCAGCCGCAACTAAGATGACACATTCTGCTGAAACCTACTCCCGAGAGCGCCGGAAGTGCATGTCGCACTTTTTGGCCCTAAACCTGCAACCTAGAGCTTCAGGATGCATAAATATTCCCGAAACCTGCGACCTCAGCAAGAAATAGGTCAGAAACTGCGACCTCACCTTTTTGCGAGAAATTTTCAGAAAGTTTTATGGGTTTGTCTGGGCCTCTCTTCATGGTTGTCTGACCTCCATCTCCACCCGTTTTGCACCTGCACTTGTTTTGTTTTACTCATCTAAGTGGGAACCTATCCCCCTAGGGCTTCAATACCCTCCACACTTTGTGGAAGAGTTTACCTGCTACAGGTTGTCTAAAATTTTCAAAGTGTTAAGCCATTTTTCAGATCTAATACCTCACCTTCAATTCCATTTCAGATTGGCTATTTATCCATAAAAATCACCTCCTTTAGTTTTTTTTGGGTTTTCCTCTAGGGCCCATATCGTTTCCATTCAGGAGATAGCCTTTCGCCACCTCATTTACAACAATTTTTCCTCTGATTTTTTGTTGTTTATCTGCACCTCTTTCCAGCAGATCTGGCCTTTAGATCCTTGTCCCTTCGGACCTTAGATCTATTGGCTTTTTTGGTGTGTTTTGACTAGTTTTTTGCCCACCTACAAACTACTTGTTGAGATACCAACCTCCTTGGGTTTATATTGTTGCATTATTAGCTATTTATTTTCTGTTATTTCAGTTTCATATACTGTTATCAGCAGGTTTATTTACAATTATACAACACACTTTTTCTTTTTCTCTACCAATGTTTGGGTTTAAAAATTAAAATTTACACACTTTACACACACACCCTAAGTGAAGAAGAGCTTGGTTAACACCAAGCCAAGAAAAGACTTTGCACATTGAAATCAATTGATCATGCACCTCTCCGCCTCTTTGTTTCGACATTGTAATCGCTGATCCCCCGCACCTCTCCCTTTTGGTTTCTCTTTCCCCTTGTGTCGTAGTTTTGTGTCATCATCATTTGTGCCGGCTGGGTGTTTATCCCAAAGACTTCTTGGCCTTCATCCTCAGTTTCTAGTAGGAAGAATTACTCCTCCACGTAGGATTCTAGTTAGTCCTCCACCGAGTCCACACTCCGACTCCTCTTCTGGTTCATTAGGTTCCCCTTTGCTGGCCGATTTCCTCCTGTCACCTTAAACATGTCTGTTTCATGACCTAACACTGGTGTTAGCCCCGGCCCTAATGCTGGGAATACTACTAGTGGGACCGCAACAGGAACTACTCCAGTTGCTCCCTTGCTCCCCTATATGGCAGGCCTCAGTCTTCCCAATTTTAACCAGTTGATAAATGACCCTATACACCATGACGCTAGTTGGCCTACTATGCTGACCAAGCTCCCTTCCGACATCCCCAAGTTTGAAGGCCTTGTTGGAGAAGATCCTACAAATCATGTTTGATCTTTCCACATGTGGTGTTCATCTAACTCCATTACCAATGACTCTGTCCATCTTCAGTTGTTCCAATGTAAGCTTACTGGCAAAGCTTCTAAGTGGTATGTTGATCAGGCATCATTCTCTCATACCACCTTTGTGACCCTTGCTCGGGCTTTTCTGTCTTATTTCCAGCTTCCCCTTCGTTACGACACTGGTACCGAACTTTTGACTTATTTTTGTCAATCATCTGTGACCTGTCTATCTGATCATGTCTAGGAATGGCAGGGAATAAAAATTCTATGTCGAGCCCCTAACTTCGAAGACCGTGTCTACATGGATTGGTTTCTTAGATATCTCTTGCCTACTATCGGCAAAGATGTCGCATCGAATTTTCCTCAAACTTAAGAAGCCGCTCTCCAAATTGCGTTAAAATATAACCTGATCTACGCTCAGTCAAGTTATTTTTATACCATTCTACCTGATCTTCCTAGACCCAGTGGTGCCAACACATTGGGGGCATCTCATACTGCCGAAGTTATCGTTGTAGCTCTCTCTCATCCACACGGTCAACCTCCCATGGGCTATGGTTTTCCTCAGGGGCGGGGGCAGTACCTCCTGCAATTTTCCCCCTCCTAGTAGCATGTATCTAGGATACAGAATGCCTCCTCCTTTTTCCCAACCTCCTATTTACCACAATGTTATCCAACCTCCTTATTATTCGTATCCACAGCCTGGTGCTCCAGCTCCTCCAGCATTAGCACCTCCTCATCCCTTGCCTTTTCAACCCCCATAATAGTAGCCACCACCCCCTTAGGGGCAGGTGTATGCACAACAGGGCATGAATAATCCTCCTCCCTCCAAAAAGAAGAGGAAAGGCACTCAAAGTCAATTTTCTCCCGGTAATCCTGGACCTAATCCTAAAAATAATGCACCTAACACTGCTAACCAGCAACATGGCACTCATCCCAAGCAAGACAGGCTTCTTCGCACGAACAAGCATTGTTCTTGTTGTGGTGTTTATGGTCATTACACACATGATTGTCCTCTTTTACCACAGATGAAGCAGATATGGGAGTCTCAAACAAAATTGCGAGGACAACAAGCCTCCCCTTCCATCCCTCCTAGTGATGTGCCTAGGCAACCGGCTATGTTTACTAATCCTTTCCCTCAGCAAGGATTTGTGGCTAACCAACCACCTAAAGGTTAGGTGGCCACTCAACCTCTTCCATCTAGTACCTCTGATTACTAGATTCTCATGATGAATTCTGACCAACCTATAACCATAGACCTCAACCTTCCATTAGGGGAATTTTGAGGTCTAAAATGGGCCTTCTAAGGAAAATGTACAATCAAAATTCACTTTATGAGAACCAATCACATTTTAGGGGATGACATCGTCCCTAATGGTTGAGTTGGCATTGCTTGAGGTACTTACTTGTCATATTCTCAATGGTGGATAAAAAATCTTGGTTAACCATGGTAGTGTTCTAAGTACTTTTAAAGTCAAAGTAAAGTACTCATAATAAATGTCATTTCACATTTTTTGAATAAAATGCATATATAAAATAATATATTACATTTATTATATTATTTTCATGGTTAACCATGGTAGTGCTCTAAGTACTTTTAAAGTCAAAGTAAAGTACTCGTAATAAATGTCATTTCAATTTTTTTGAATAAAATTCATACATAAAATAATATATTACATTTATTATATTATTTTTATATAGTACATTAATTACATGTTATTATACAATTTAAATAATATAAATTTTAATTAATAACATTTTATGTAATTAATAATTTATGAATTTATATTTATATTTTATTTTAAGTTATTTAAGTACAAAGGAAAAATGCATTAGTTTTTCAATGATAATGAATTTTTCTTGAAAAATTCATTCTTATTTATAGTCACATCAATACTATTTTTTTATAAATTTTATTTTGGTACAAATTTTGAATTGAATTTAACCATGGTTACATTGATTGTGGTGCAAAAAGTGAATTTCAAATTCATAAATATTATTTTATTGATTTAGCTATTATTTTAATATTTCCTTAGGAGGCCCATTTTAGACCCTAAAATTCCCCTAATGAGATTTGGTCTCGTCAGTACAACAAGCCTCCCACTACGTCTGTCCCTGAGTCCCCTTCTTCAAGTTCTACAGAGCCTCTTTCGACACCTAATGGTCCTTTGCAGATCCCTCAGTCTAAGGCGGATTTTCATACTAATATCCTTAAGGGACCATTACGCCGAAACGCTGCTTCTAGCAAAGCTTCCCATTCGTATAACATAGTAGATGATTTGGCGCAATCTCCTACTGCCATATCAACGCTGTAACTCCTCTAGTCGTGCCCTTCATAATGAAAAGCTCTAATATCTACCGTGGGCACTGTAGATCCTTTAAATGATCGATTGATCATCTTCGATGTTGACCGGTCATAACATCCTCCTCTCCCTGCTTCCATTGCCTTACAAATCCCAGTCAAGATACAGAATGCCAACATTTCCCGGTGTATCATTGATGAGGGGCATCCACCTGTGTGATGTTCACTTTGGTTTGGAAGCAAATCGGATCACCTGAGTTGGCTCCTTCAATGGTCACTCTCTGAGCGTGGGATGGCCACGCCTCCCAGCCCATTGGCTTATTCTGCAATTGTCCTATTATTCTTGCAGGCAAGACTGTTTGTGTTAATGTAGAGGTCATTGATGCCCCCTTAGATTACAACATTATATTGGGTCGTAGCTACACCTATACGATGTCTGTTGTCCCATCTACGGTCCACCGCAAGATGTCCTTCCCTCATAACGGAAAGATTGTCACCATTGACCAATTGACATATTACGAACCGAAGTATCAGACCTCCCTTGAGTCCATCATCTCTTCTATGGCCAATAAGCAAACCATCGATCCTTTGACCAGTGTCTCACTCGAAGTCTACAAAGAGTCCTCTTTTCTTGGTACATTCCCTAGTCTTCCTCCTCCTGTATTTGATCCCAGCTCATCGAATGTTTGCATGATGCAATCGTCTCAGGCTTCCCTCAAGCAGCCCGCTTCGACTATTTAGCAGCCTCGCCCTCTATAGCCTACTCCTATCCCTTCGATTCAGCCTTCTAGACCCCCTCCTCCTGGCCCTTCACCTAGAGTTGGTATCCATGAGCCTCTCTACCCTCTTGGAATGGTTCCTCCAGGCCTTAACCATCTTGGAGCCGTCCCGCCTGGCCATTACCCCTTCGATCAGATATCGTTCCTAGCTCCCCCTCCTGAAGTGTACACAGTACCTATCATGGCTACCCTCTCTCTTCCTAACCTAACCCTAGGGATTAATATCCGGTACCTCGATCCCCCAGCCGATATCCTGCCTAGTCAACCCAAACCTGATCTTGCTTTGACCCTAGTTCAACCGGTCCCTATGACTTCTCCCACTGCTACAGTGCCTCAGTCACCTCAGCAAGAACCTTCTCCTGTTGCGACCACTTCGGGTAAGAAGGGAAAAGCTTGTAAGCGAGCATCAAAAGACAAGGCTACCCCGATAAACCGTGCCCCTTATCAGCCTCCAAAGCATACCATCCAATGTACTTTGTGTGATGTTTTCAGTCGTGCCACCCATATTTGTCCGTAGTTTCCTCATCTCAGGCCCATGGTTAATGTTGCGTTCCCTGAGTCTACAGTCTCGGAAACCTCTGCTCCTTCCTCGACTGCAGCTAGGAACCCCAAGACTATTCACACCAACGACCCCTATTCTTTGTGTGATCTCCATGGCCATTATACCCACCTTTGTCCCCGCCTTAAGGATTTCCACACCTCTCTAGCGAAAGTTCGCCAATTCGAGGCCAAGCGCAACGAGTCCACCGCTCCCTTATTTGCGCATTTTGCTTCAACAGAACCAGAGGAAACATCAACTCCCATATGCATTCCCCCTCCGGATGTAGAAATGATAGAGTCTTCGTCCATTGTCCACTACCTGTCATCATTCATGAGATCCATGGTGGAATCTCCCTTTGAGACTTCCCCTTCTATTTCGCTCGACCTCCCTTCAGCGATCACCCTAGGCTCAACATCAGTGGATCCCTTATCTGATTTTTCTTCTGTCACCCCCCATGACGATGTGCATGTCAACCTCTCTTCTCATGATGATGAGTCAGGTAGCTTCGCTGCGTCAGGTGGTCTTTCTTCCACCAGTCACCCCATCTTCTATTACGATGACGACATTATGGAAGTAGTCACCACCCCTCACTTTATGTATCCCCCCTTACATCGAACCCATGAATTCGAACCACATACACCTTGTGGTCATTACTATTAGGTCTCTGTAGTTTTCAAGATTGGAAAATACAAAGCTGCAGAGCCTACATATGAACCACTTTGGGATTCTAGGATCTAGCCCTCCTGAATCCAGAGAGGGATCTCTCTATAAGTGTAAAGATTGATTTATCTTTTAAGGTTCTAAAATGTGATTTTAGGCTAGTTATTAAGAACAAGGGTTTTGGTTGGTTTTGGTTGGGCAAGGATATGATGAAGGTGAAGGAAGTCTATATGAAAGGTGAAGGTGTAAATAAGTTGAAAGAAAGCTTCAGCTGATAGGATAAGTCATCAAAAGTATCAATCCATTGGGCTATGGAGTCCTAGAGGATTTAATTGAAAAAAAAAGTCTACAAAGGTTACCATGGGGCAAGTCATCTACATATCAGGATCCTTTAAGTTGAATTTGTGGTATGAAACATTAAGAAGTGAGGTGAAAGAAAGAAACCAAAGTGCAGCCTAAGATCAGGTAAGGACTTTGAACCTATCCTGCTTTTGACATACTTTCAAAGGAAAATTTTAATAAGAAACAAAGGGTAGCCTAAGATCAGGTAAATAATTTGAACCTAGCCTGATTTTGGCATACTCTATAGGGAAACTTCTAAGAAAATGTTTAAGACATAAACCAGGGCAAGGCTAACCATAAACCTCTTGGTCAATATTCCTGCTAAAGCCAGCTTATCAGACAAACAATCCAACAATCCTCTTGACTACCTTCAGAAAATAGAAAACATTAAAGACAAACATAAAGAGTAGCTTAAGATCAGGTAAGGATTTTGAACCTATCCTACTTTCAGCATACTCTTGAGGAAAACTTTCAAACCACCTTTGGAGAAAGAACTAGAGGACAGGGAAAACCATAAACTTCCCTAGTTTAGCTCTACCAAGCATAGTAATGAAAATCTCATTCAAGAACAATGTTTAAAGTTTTGGATAGTAAGACATGGGCTCACCAACATTCCTTGACTGTTTGGACTATATTAAATCATTCTTAAACACACAATTGGAGGAAAACATAAAGATAAAGCTTATCAGTGAGATTTAGGGTACTTCGAAGAGTATGTCCTAATCTATGCTTGTTGTTCTTTTTCAGAGAAAATGGACAATATGAAAAACATGAAAGAAGACAATTTCCAATAAGAAAAACATCAACATTAATGTAGACCAGGATCCCCTGAAATTTGACTCGTATATTGATGTTAAAACCAGTACAATCTTCAAGCCCAAAAGGTCTTAACAACTCAGAAAAATTTCTCTTTTCAGCCTAATTTTCTCCCATTATTTACAGAGCTTCAGCAGCTTCAGAAAACTATTTACATGTAATAGATATCCAGATACCAACCCTTTAAAATTTTCTCCTCAGGAGATTTTATAAGAAAATGAGGAGGTGGAAGAGTTTCTAGGGTTCAAGTATCATTAATTCCATAGTAAATGCAATTCCTAGCCTTGAAAACCATGCAAGGCATAAGGCAGGAAAGCATCGAATTACAACTCTGTTTCATTTACTCTGTTTCTGCTTTTTAGACTTAGTGGGTAAAAATATTGACTTTATGTCATTTTATTATCTTTTCAATAACTTTAATGACAGTTTAAAATATGTTCTTTAGTTTGAAATAACTATTCAGTTGTTTTAGGCAAACATATTCTGACTGGGCAACAACTATGCCTTCTTTTAATTTATGAAAGCTGCAGGTGGCACTTTGGTAGCTGAAGAGGATAAATAGCCTCTGATGTGGCAGTGGAGGCCTCTTTACTGATATTTTTCTCTATTTAACCTTTAAACACTTTAATATGTTCTTTGTCTGTGTTTAGGCTTAATTATCCTTGATCTTCGTCTTCGGGTCTTTGTTCTTTGATACTGTCTTTATCTCTTTAAAACTTAGGATTAAAACTCTGATCTTCTGGCTTTGGCTTTAATCACCCTTTAACATTGATTCTTCATTACTGATACACTTTGTTTGTCTTGTTTACACAGGTGGCTCTCTGCTATTAGAGGGCTTCTGCTAAACCCTGGATCATGTTCCAGATGATTTAAACGTAGATTTCGAGCCCTGCAGATCCTTTATTATTTGATTTTAAGCCATAGAATTTTCATTTTGGGCCTTTTTGTCACCTGTTTGTGGCTATGGAAAAACACAGAGCAAACACCATTTAAAACCCAAAACACACAAAATCATTTTAAATTCCTGTGGAATTTGGTTAAGACTGCTCCAGAGGCTTGTGAGGGTGGAGGAGCAGTGAGGGAGAACGTGGATGCAGTGGAAAAAGGGAGGAAAACCCTGGCAGAACAGCTAACCAGGTGAAAATGGATTTTGGGCGCGACAGTGAACAAGAACTGTTAGATTAGGATAATCAACGATGGAGATCATCCGATGAAATCGCTTGGGAGAAAGACAAAAGGAAAACGAATGGGTTGCAATATAATGTTGGCCATTTGATCTCAGAGATCAATGGCCAAGATCAAAATCATAAATGTTCGAGAGCAAGTTAGGTGGAAAAAATAAAATGGGGGTGAGATTAAATCAAAACCGTACGATCTTCGGAGATCGACGGCTAGGATCGATTCGGGAGTAAAATTGAGGAGGGGGGAGCAGTATAGTGGAAAAAAGACAGCGGTTTTCACGCAGGCTCTAGGGGGCTAGGTGGTATTCACAAAAAAAAAACAATTCCATACACCTTTTGACACGTGTCCCTCTGAATACTGCCCATTTCGTGTAAATTTTCGGTGTTAACGTTTAGACGCAAAAATTACGCGAAATACAACGTAAGACATCGGATCGGAGGTGCCAAATATGATGGTGCAGAAAGCATGTGACAAGGGATAAGATGCGCAGATGATGGATGGTGGGACCGACGATTTTGTTGCATAGCGGATGGGTTTATTGGGTTATCGGGCTAAGTCCTGATCATAGCATTTCTTTGATGGACGGTCGAGATTAAAAGAGGAGAGCAGATGGATGAATGAGGAAAAGGTAAGGCATGATGGATGGGCGAACGAATGAAAGTCCGATGGTCATTGATCTCGAGAGATCAACGGTCCATATTTGTTCGGGACTGTAACATCGGGAAAGGCAAAATAAACAGAGGGAAAGGTTTCTTGCGATGTGCGATTAAGCGTTGTCCATAGGATCGATACGAGAGATCAACGGTCAGGATTAAATCGGTGGGTGTGATGACGGAGGGCTATGGGCGGAGCGCGATGAGATCTTAGCCATCGGTTCTTGTGGATTTGACAGCTGATATTAAATCGGGAGGATTAGCATCAGAGGAGGAAAAGGGAAAGGGTAAAGGGAATTTGCGATTGCCGATTACGATTAAGCGCTGAGACTTAGAACTCGGTCACGGCTCTGGGTCACACAAGAAAAAGGGGCTAGAGCTAAGGCCGAAAGGGCCTTAAGGCCTTAATGAAAAAAATGAAGGTTTTTAGGCTTTTTGAAGGGTTTTTTGAGGAATTTGGAGGTTCCAATAGAGGTAAAGACGGGGTTTTAAACCTTATTAAGGGATTTCACAAGGCTTTAAAGGGGAATTTGAAGGAATGAGAGGTAAATGAAAGGGCTTATGGATGAAATGGAGAAGGAAATGGAGAACTGTAATGAATGAAGAATGGAGTTTTAAGTAGTCTTTCTTGGTAAACAACAGGTACTTGAGGGCTAATAGTGAAACATCAGTGAAGATTAACTCAAAGGGTAAAGATCATCATAAGCCTTCAAGAACTCACAATTTGGACATGAATTGTTTCTTGAAGGCTAAACAGATTTATCCACCATTTGATATGAAACTTTTTTATAGGTGGTTAACAATTACATTGACACCCAATGTTTGGTTAAGGGGGCACCCATATTTGAGATTCCAGGAGAAGCACTTCTCCACAACTCTCCTAGTGTACCTGGTCGTGTCGACTCTAGTACCATTATTCTTCCCCATTTAGAAGAACCTTTAGAGTCCCATATCACTTTAGATCACTCTAGGGATGATACCCCTCATCATTCCTTCATCTTACATATACAACCCAGTCTCATCAACATTATTGTTAACCAACCTGTGGGCTTTCTAGGAGAGCACCAGTTCATTATATCCAAATCCTTTCTTTGGGATAGTGACACCATGTATGCCAACCCAGAAACTTAAGTCCATTTGCTTCATATATGAAGTACCAAAAGAGATTGGTAATCCTCCATTCCCTTTCTTAAACTGCATAACCATAACGAAAACAAATGGCGCACCACATCATTTAAATGTGTTTATATTCCCCTTTTCTAAATACATTTTGGCATGAACATAACATGCTTGGGGGCACCTATGCCCCTCAACCATAAAAATCCCAGATCTTAGCTAAAAACAACACTGAAACCCCCTTTCTCTGACAGGTCGCACCTTTCAGGTCATTTCAAGGGACAGGTCGCAGTTTTCTGCCCAGTACCTACTACCCAGGTCATAGAATAGACCCCAAAAAGTGTGACCTGGCCTATTCATGAGCTCTAGGTGCCTGAACTAAAATTTTGATTCCCTCAATTAAAAGAGTAGGGTTAGGCCTCTTACCTGCAACTGACAGATCTCGATTTCAACGGTCGGTTTGTCTGCTACGTTTGCTACAAGATTTAGGGCCTTCTCTACTCTCTACATTCACCACAGCTACACTTTCAAATGAGTGAATTTGGAGGGAAAATGCCTTATTAAAAGAGAAACTGCAGATTTTTCTTTCGCCCGTTGCGGCCAAACCGTAGCTCAGTTTGAAAAAACGTATGTACCGTTGGAAATTTCTCACCGAGCCCTCAAATGGGTATCTGTTAATTTTTTGTGATTTGATAATTCACCAGAAAACATTTTGTCCAAGAAGCGTCACTTCACCACCCCTCAAAATTGAATTTCTTCACTTGAAAAACTTGTATTTGGGGCACCACTTTGCCTCCATACTTGTCCATGCTCGTGTCGATTTTCGTCATGAGTAACCATCTTGTAATTATATCTTTATGGTCCGCATTGGACCTTTTTTGTATAGTAGCATCATCAAGTCGCCCTTGTTTAAAGCATCTGAGTTGAGTCATCATCGCATCCATGGAGTCTATCCCGAGTCCCTTTGTATCCCGCTATAGTCCTCCACCCTTCATTGCTTGGTTCCTCTCTCGTGTTGCACCTTATGACCTTCATTCCTACTGTCCCCTATCCCCTTTGATATTGAGTCAATCGCTGCCAAGTCATCCATGCCCTTTATGCTCTAACAAGGGAAGTTGTCCATCCGCTACTCAATACCCCCCATCTCATCATCATCCCTATTGTCAGTCTGTCAGATGCTCTACTATTTTCTCTCATGCCTTAGTTGAGGATCCCTTATTGCCTCACCTATGGCGGACCTCCTTCTGTCGACATCAGATCATTAATTCTAGAAGACAGGTCTAGAGGGTGGTGTACCTTGGTTCCAGCTTCCACTCTTTTTTGATGCCTCAAATCAGGAAAAGGGACTCCTTATTTCCCTTTGACTTGATTGTTTCTCAATTCTAGCTCCTTATAGCATGATCGAGATCCATATACTTGATGGTTCAGTGCTGCAACAGATGATACTGGTGATTCCCAGTTGCGTGTGAGATGTTTTTAGACCTCATGAGGGGGTGGCCCTTCAGGTAGCTCCCCACATCCCTGGATGACCTCTTCAGTACAACCTTTGATGCAGTTCCATAGATTTGAAGATGTCATCCTCAGCCACTTGCAGCGCCTTTTTTTTTGCATGTATTAGTCAGATTTTCAGAGCCCTTTCCTGTTTACAGGGGAATTTGGGTTGTATTTGTATCTCATGTACTCAGATATTATTGTATAAGTCCTGGTTGTTATCCCAGGCATAGTATGTATGTGGGATTCACTATCATGTTTTTACTTGGCTCATGTTTATGCCAGCATGTACTATATTGTTCAATCCCTTGTTTATTGGACGCATTATTCTTTTTACTTTGCCTCGGAGGGAATAGGTATGCCTCCCCTGCCGCCTATAGCACAGGTACTCACTCATAAAATATACTTGTCGCACTTGTAAGTCTCCCCTCCTCAGGGTCTAGTTCTCTAGTGCTTTGGTCTACCTTATATTTCTCTCTCTCTAACTTCCCCTTCGGTGTCTAGTGATTGAGTTCTTACAACATACTTCGGTCATCTGATTAGCTCCTAACGCTCACACGCTGGGGGGAAATCTGTTACACCATTTTTTGGTCATCTAACCTGTTACTATTAGATGGACCTAAGTACACCATGTAAGACCAATTTTACCCTAAGTAAAATTGCTTTCACTATGAAAATAACATAGTAAACCACCTTTATTATTTTTTTTATGATCTAAACAGGAAACCCCATGAGGAAATATTAAATAAATCCACATTTTTCTAATTTTCCTCAAGGAATAATTAGTTAAAAGACAGTTTAATTAATATTCCTACTCATATTTAACCCAAAACAGGAAAATTAATTAGATAAATTATTATTTATTTTATTATTTTCTAGGAATAATTATTTAAACCTTATTTAAATAATATTCCTTGTTAAATTTGACTAAATCACTCATAAATAATTAAATAAATCATTATTTATTTGATTATTACTCAACCACATCCTTAAAAATAATAAATAAATCATTTATTTATTTATTATTTACAAATAAATGGATTTGACCCAAGTCAAATTCTTTTTCCCTCCAACAAATATAATAAAATATTCCATAAAAGTTGGATCTTGATTTGGTTAATAATATTTTAACTATGCACCAATATCTAGACTAACTCAATATTTTGTTATAAATAAAAGGGTTTTTCCATTCATTCACTACCTTTTTTTGCCTAAAGATCATTTTGGATCTATACTTTTGGCCTGACTTTGATCCACCATCATTGTCATATTTTTCTATCTTTTTTCTTGTGAGCTCCCTTTGAGTTCCATTTTTGTATGGTTATTCTACACCATCAAGAGAGAGGAATTTTAGATCTGAAGTGTCGAGGACTTACAAGAACCCATCCCATTGAGGAGAATTGGTAATCCTTCTATGTTTTCCTCCTAGGTGCCATTAATACAAAATTCATTCAAAATATTCTTATCTTGTCTATTGGATGCATGGAGCAACTCTAGTTTTTATTTACTGCTTAATGTCTTTTAATGCACAAATCTAGATTTTTGCAGCATTTATCTTGGTCAACTAATTGCAGATCTAAAGATATTGGCAGCCATATTTTCTGTTAGGATTGTTTTTTATGCACAACTAAAGTGGTATTTTTTTGTACACTTGCGATTAAGATTCATACTAACAACAAACTTCAACAATAGTTTTTTTTGCACAACAACGAAGCCTCAAATAATGATGTCACATAGGAAGGAACAAGTCAAATGCTCACAGTCAATGCCACACTAACTTGACCAAACTCTGGTCTTCTAGAAATGAGCGCCGGAATTATTCGCGGTATCCTTCACCTCTTCAATGCGATTAACTGTAATTTCACATCAACAGTGCTTTGGTCTCCAAATTGCAATCGTTGTCGACCTCATGAAGCACTGAAACCTTCAAAGTTCAAAAAGAAAATGAAAAATGGTGTTGAATCTTCAATAACCATGATAAATGCACATGGTCATCCAATAATTCAACGTGCTCCAATTGGATCTCCTCCCTGCGTGAGTAATATGCATCACAACAATCAATTTTCCAGATTTACAATGCTCCCATGGCTCTTTTTTTTTGCAATGAGTGATCATCTGCAATAAACATTACCAGTAACAGTGGCCAAATATACACATGTAAAAACTCAAAAATGATCAAAAATTCTTACTCATGTTCCGGTAGCATTAAGGAGATGAGCATTGTATGACACATAGATGTCCACCACTAATTCATTCATCATCTGGTGACAGAAAACCTCAAATATTCTAGGCACAATGGACGTCCTGAAATGCGTAATGTTAGCGCTGGATCCTTCACTAAGTATACCTAAAACAAATTCGTTTGCATCACATTTATCACACGCAAAAAACTTTCTCATGCTACGCAAAAAACCTCCAAATAGTTTTTTATGCAATAGTTCGTCTATGCGATGCTTGAATATTTCAACTTTGATCTCTCGTCAATTAGTTAATATTCATGCTGCTTTGATCCTTACGACTAACTTGCACCACACATATTAAGTCAATGCACAAAATTGATGGATTTTAAGCGAGAAGAGGAGACTACCATGTCATTTCTCATACCCATGTGAAGTTCTCCATGCAACCCTTGAACAATCGTATATCCAAGATAGATAGAAAAAAAATGTAGCGTGAAACAAATGCAATGTTGGTAATTACCTTCTAGAGAGAAGATGCAACATTCAACCTGGTAAACAATAGACTTGTTGATAGTTATTTCATAGCTGGCTATGCAGAAACCTCCTCGCACATCGATGCTTCCTACGATGTTCGAATGTCTTATCGTCACCACTGTAATACATAAGATATTTAAATGGCGATTGTAATAATGTGAAAATGCGTTACTGGCCCTGAATTAGACTCGAACAACTACTCTCATATCTTTTGGGAATTTATAAATAGCGAGGCTCTGATACCAAATGATGTAGATCATCTGAAATAAATTAAATACTTGCACACTCACAGATATACATGTTCCCTTTACATAAAATCTTCAAACGAAAATCTCCAGAAAAGTCTACTTATATTCAACTCAAAATACATATAAGGGACAGCCAAAAAATAAAAAAAATACTTTCTTATAATAATAACAAGAAAATTCATATTCAAATCATTTTGCCTGAATATTACATTTGTGGGCCTCTCGACTCTCGCCCTTTACATGAACTCTCACACCATTTCTCTCTAAATCTCTCTGTTTTTTCATCCTCACACAAACCTCATATTTATACATAATTATGGATTAATTTCAATCCATGATTTCCTCCACAAATATCTCAACCATATCCTAAAATATATTTATCCCTCATATGACTCAACTAAGTTCCATTTAAGGAGTTCCTAATCCCTAAAATATCTATCCAACTCAACTCCACTCATATCCTCAATTTATTAAGAGAATATTTACAATAAACCTCACACTCAGATTTTTCTCTTAATTTAATTTTTTAAATGGACATAATTTATAAAATAATTAAAAAAAACATCACCCCCTAAATCACACAAATAAATAATGAAAATTGAGCAGGATGTTCTTGCATCAGATCCCAAGTTTTGAAAGCTTTAAACATAGGAGAAAATGTTGATTCTGTAAATTTAAATGATGACAAACCTGAACTTTTGTTTGGACTTGAAGTGGAAGGTAAATTTCAAGAGGGAGGTGTTCCTCCTTTTTATGTCAGCTTGAACATCCATGACAAAATCCTTCATAATGCCATGTTAGACTCCAGAGCTTCACATAACCTCATGCCAAAGGTAGTAATGGAAAGGATAGGCCTTGAGATAACTAGACCATACAAATATTTATACTCTTTTGATTCCAATAGAGTTAAATGTCTAGGCCTAATCAAATATCTTTGTGTTAATCTAGCACAAATACTATCCAAAAGCCTAGTAATGGATATTGTAGTGGCTGACATCCCCCCTAAATATGGCATGCTCCTTTCACGCTCATGGGGAGCTAAACTTCAAGGTATCCTCCAAATGGACATGACCTATGCTACCATACCTATCTTTAGTCAACCAAGAAGATTATATAGGGAGACTCATATGAAATACATGGTTAGCAGTCAAGAAAAACCAGACAACTCCCCTCCTTATTCTATTCACACTAACCTTGATTCATTTATCCTTTACAATAATGAAAAAATTAATGAACAAGTAGCAGAAAATGATAAATCGGCTGAAGAAGAAGAATAAAAAGAGGAGGGACAGTCATAATAGTTAGGCTAAATAGAAAATGAACAACATAATACACAGCATAGTGGTAGCCACAAACACCAACATAATGATAAATCTGAAATTGAACCTCTTTGGAGTATGAGCTTTAATGGTTCTTGTGGTAAAACTGGTTCAGGAGCAGGTGTTTGGTTGCACAACACGGAGAATAACCATGCAGAAGGCCACTCATATAAGATGAAATTTCAATGTACAAATAACATAGTAGAATATGAGGCACTACTCCTAGGGCTACAATTACTCAAGAAACTAGGAGCCAAAAGGATTTCTGTTCATGGGGATTTTGAGCTAGTCATCAGGCAGATCAAGGAAGAGTATTCAACTAAACATCCTAGATTAAGAGCATATAGGAATGATGCCCTTGACCTCCATAAAACATTTAAAGAATATGATCTTGCCTTTGTACCCATAAATCAAAATATCCTTGCCAATGGACTAGAATTTGTAGCCAGTACTTGTCAAAAACCTTATCATAACAAACAATACATAGTACAAGTCAAATACAGACCAACGGTCCCTGATAATATAAAATATTTGCAAGTTTTTTAAGGAGACAAACATATTGAAGATTTCCTGCAGTCCAAAAATGAGTTTGAAATGTCAAATTCAGACTGAGATCATGAAGAAGACAACTCTGTTGAGGAACAAAATTACAAAGAAGAGCCTCCTGATAATGTTGATATAAGTCTTTTAGAAAAAGAACACCCACATGAGACAGAACTGTGCTCATTCCAGAGATGATAATTTTCCAAAGGGACTAGTTCCTCTAGAAGAACTTTTTTACTTTAATGATGTTGCTAAGAAGCCAAAGATAGAATCTAAAGCTGAAATAGAAGAATGCAATATAGACAGTGAACAAGAGCCCAAAATGATCAAACTTTCCAAAGCACTGCCAGCTCATATAAAACAAAAAAAAATTGAGCTTTTCAAAGAATTTAGTGATGTGTTTGCTTGAAGCTATGAAGACTTGAAATCCTATGATACTAAGATCATCTAGTATAAGATCCCTCTCAAAGAAAACTAGAAGCCCTTTAAATAGATATTGTGCATAATAAACCCTGTACAACTACCACTTGTTGAGAAAGAAATTAAGAAAATGAATGATGCTAGAATAATAGTCCATCTGAGATATTCAGAATGGGTTTCAAATCTGGTATCAGTGAGGCAGAAAACAGGAGAAATTAGGCTATGCATAGACTTCAGAAATTTAAACAAAGCCTCCTTAAAATACAACTACCCTTTACTAAAAATGGATCACATATTACAAAGGGTGGTAGGCTCCAAAAGGATTTCTCTACTGGATGGCTTCTGAGGGTACAATCAAGTGCTGGTACATCCAGATGATCAACACAAGACAACTTTCACTACACCTTGGGGAACCTTCATGTATGTTAAAATTCCTTTTGGGTTAATGAATGATGGGGCCACTTTCCAAAGAGCAATGGATATTTCTTTCTCAAAAGAAATAGGTTACTTCATTGTGATATACCTTGATGACATCAAAATCTACTCAAAAACTGATGAAGAGCACCTAGCTCACCTGAGAAAAGTCTTTGAAAAGTGCAGAAAATATGGTTTGTCTTTGAACCCCAAGAAAACTTTGTTTGGTCTTCAAGAAGGAAAAATTTTAGCCCACATCATATCTGAAGAAGGGATCAAGATTGAACCAAAGAGGATTGAAGGAATACTACAAATCAATCATCCAAGAAACATCAAAGAGCTACAATCTTTCATTGGAAAGATAAATTTCTTAAGAAGGTTCGTACCAAACCTTGCAGAACTCCTAAGAAAAATTACTAATATGCTAAAAAGAGAAGTAGGATTTAAATGGACCATAGAAGAAAACCAATATTTTGATCTGGTAAAACAAGCTCTTACCCAAACTCCAGTTCTGATCAGCCCTGATTTTACCAAAGATTTCTTCATTTTATCTTTTGCATCAGAACACACAGTTGTTGTTGTCTTATTGCAGAAAAATATAAAAGGACAGGAACATCCCATAGCATTTTTTAGCAAGGCATTAAGAGATGCACCTCTAAAATATAACATAATGGAAAAACAAGCTTTTTCCTTAATCAAGGCATTGAAAGATTTCCGAGTATACATTCTGCACTCACACATCATTGCATTTGTGCCTCACACAGTAGTTAAAGACATCTTGACACAAGATCCTGATGGAAAAATAGGTAAGTGGATTGTTGTCATTTTAGAATATGATCTAGAAATCAAGCCCACCAATCTAATCAAAGGGCAAGGACTGGCTAAACTCATGGTTGAAACAAATTTTCAAGCACTGGACATCAATATGATTTATGCATTGGATGAACAAGAGGAGCTGAAAACTCCACCTATTGAGGAAAAAATTATAAACTCATATTGGTATGCTGATATATTATATGTGGTTTTTAATCTGAATATTCCTCCTGGTTTGTCCCAAACAAAGGCCAGATTCTTGATGTTAAAATCTATAAATTTCTGCATAGACAAAGTTTTATATTGGAAAAATGCTGGTGGTATATTACTTAAATGTTTTCTTGAAGAAGATGCAGATAGGATTATGCATGAGTTTCATTAAGGAGAATGTGGAGGCCACCTCTATTGGAAAACCACTATCAATAAAATCCTTGGATCTGGTTACTATTGGCCCACCCTCTTTCAAGACATCCATAAAATGGTAATTTCCTGTCACAAATGCCAAATCTTTGAGGGCAAAATAAAACTACTGCCTTTGCCACTACAACTATTAACACTGGAAAATCATACCACAGAAGATGACATCAATTAATGTCAAGCCCAAGGATTTACAGGACAAGGATACAATATGGAATTAAGAACTATTTAAAATCGATAAGGTTTTGAGAAAATCAAATTTGAACTAGTCATAAATGCTCAAAAGCGTGCTTTTTCCTTCGAAAAGAGCGCCTTCTGCACGCACTGGAGCCCGATAAGCGTGCATTCCTGGAAGTAGAAAAAAGTCACTTTCCAGGACCACAAGAAAGAAAAGGACAGTTTCTCCTTATGTGAAAACCGCCTAAGGACAGCACCAGCACCTCCTTAGACATTATGTGAGCACACAAAAGCATATTTGAGCACACAATGGAATCACACCTCTCCCTTGGGTCACCATCCATCATGTACCAAGGGAGGGAAGGAGGATTGGAAGCTCAACTATATAAACCCACCAAGAGATGAAAAAAGGGTGATCACAAAGTTATGCTAGCAAAATTTTCCCAAGCAACATCAGCATTTTGTGTGACCCAAGGAGCCGAAACAAAAGAGGACTTGATGGTTGGCCACCCAACATCTTAGTCCACCACAACGGAGAGAGAGAGTTAGACTGCATTAGAAGGCAGAACTTGAAGGACAAACATCCTTGCATCGGGACCTAGAGCCATTGCCTCGGGGCCCTTTGGCAAGTGGGTAAGATTTGTTTTCATTCCAAGCATTCAATAAGAAGAGGCCATCGAGCCATTGTTTACATTGTTACTATTTGGAACTCTCAATATAACTTCTTTTGTGTTTTTAGTTTTATTTTTTTAACAGAGCATACTTCGGCGTATTACTTCATTTAAGTTTTATTATTTTGAGCTCCCCCCACATACTACATGTTACCAATAGTTTAGAGGGTAGACCACACTCTCTAAACTCATGCAATTTCGTACACCCGTGTGTCAAATCCACCACAACAGGATTGGCGACTCCACTAATGTGTTTCAAGTTTATGTGGTTGTGCCATATTTTGTAGGAGACCCTTAGTCTATGCTGGAGTGGAGCTGACAGTCCTTTGACCCATATTGTAGTCCCTAGACTCACTGAGGTGACAGACTGAAGAAGGCAACTCCTAATATTTTACTTGTGTTGGCAATATGATGCAATGTGTTGTCCTTGATGGCAACCCACTTGATGAAGATGATGGAAACCTACTTAATGAAGTTGATCTTGATGCTTGATGAGTTTATTAATGATGTAAATATGATGTTCTACAAGTAGCTCAGAAGTACCAAAGAAAGAAATATCAGTAAGGGCCAGAACAATGATGAAAAGGGTATGTCACAAGGCATACGCGGGTTTGTTGAGGCGAAGTAGCGTATGTACACGGAAAATTACGTGCCAAGTCGTGTATGCTTAATTGCGCTCTAAATTAATAAAACCAAGGGACATTACCATGGTATTGACCCATTGTATTGAGCGTTGGATTGTCTATTTGATCCCGTCCAGGAATACCATCGGAAGTGATGTGGTTTTGGATCATGGTATTAACAAAGGCTAAATCTATATAAGGAGAAGAAAATCATTGTGCAAAGGGTGTGCAAGATGTCTGGGTTTGAATGAATACTTCTCTTTGAAGTATATCTGAATGGAATGGGTAAAAATTGAATGATAGATCTGAATTCATAATGCACCTATGAAGAGAATGATGAAGAAGGGTATCTAGATCTGAAATGTATTTGTATTTTCTAGATTTGTTTATGGAATGTTTAGATCTGAGATGAGGCGAACATGTTTCTGAAATGAAGAGTAAAATCTGAGCTATGCATCTGTTCTGAAGAATTGTGCTGCCCTAAAATGTCTGAAAATCTATACGCTAGTTTGTAACAGAGGAAGCGCGTATATACGTGGGTTGTATTGAGCAAAAGTGCGTATGGGTTGTGAAATTAGTTCTATAATATGTGTAGATGTATACGCAGGTTTATATGCATTAAAGCGCGTATATACGCCGGATCAGTGAAAGGAAAGCGCGTATGAAAACTAAGGTTTGCTGAAGTATATGGTATGAAATTTCTGATCTGTTCTGCTATTTTACTACTATCTAACAATGATGTATTCATACAGATCTGGGTTGTTTGAATGATGATTATGCTGCTGGTTATATTGATGAAAGATCAAGTTGTTGATTGATTGCTTGATGATTCAATGAATGAAGTGATGGAGTTATAAGTTTCAGTTTGATGTATGATTGAGCTTAAATGTGTGGAGTGGGTCTAGTCTGAAAATATGATGAAAAGTGGCCTGCAAGTTGTGTTCTAAAAGAAGCTATTGGATCCAATGTGAAAATTGATGAAATGTGGTCCATGGTAGAGCTGAGGGTTGTAGCCTTCAGTCAGGGGGTCGTAGCTCCCTTCCAGGTGAGGCTGGTAAACGAGAGTAGGGGGTCGTAGCTCCCTTCCAGGTGAGGCTGGTAAACGAGAGCAGGGGGTCGTAGCTCCCTTCCAGGTGAGGCTGGTAAACGAGAGCAGGGGTTTGTAGCTCCCTTCCAGGAGAGGCTGGTAAACGAGAGCAGGGGGTTGTAGCTCCCTTCCAGGAGAGGCTGGTAAACGAGAGAAGGTTGTAGCCTTCTGCAGGTGGGTGCCTGCGTGCTGGTATGAGTCTGCACCAGTAAATGGTTGTAACATGTTTTCTATATATAATAAATATTGAAGACTGAGACGGCGGCAGCGGTGGTTTTCTCTCGACTTGGGTTTCCACCTTAAATCCTGGTGTTCATGTGTGATGCTTATGTGTGATGGTTTATTATGTTATTACTGCACATGCTTACTGTTAACTAAACATCAGATGAATGAATGTTGCAAAGATCTAAGTAAAGAAATAAATGCATAATAAGATCACTATGTATACGCGAGTTGTATGAAGGATACCCGTGTGTATACGCGAGTTGGGCTCAGTAAAGTAGCGTATGGGTTTTAGAGAAAGAAAAATTAAAAATTTTTGAGTATGCCCTAAATACTGATTCACCCCCCCTCTCAGTATTTTTCCCAACAATTGGTATCAGAGCAGGTTCTTCTGCAGAAGCTTGATCGCTTGAAGGAGATCCGTCGCAATGGGAAGTCATGAAGGGGTAATGTCTATAAGGCCACCTCTATTCAATGGAAGTAATCTGATATTCTGGAAGATACGAACAAAAGCATATCTACAAAGTCTTGGTGCAGAAGTATGGGCAATCGTGGAAGAAGGTTATTAGTATCCGGGAATTATTCCTACTGATGCAGCAGAAAGGAAGAAATATGAAATCAATGCCAAAGCAGTCAATGTTTTATTAGGAAGCATGTCTGAACCAGAATTTGCCAAAGTGATGCAGTTGAATTCAGCAAAAGAAATATGGGACAAAATTATTCTGAGCTATGAAGGAGATACAAAGGTAAAAAGTGCAAAACTCCAGACTCTCAGAATTGAATACGAAAATTTAAGGATGCATAGTGATGAGAGTATTGCCAGTTTCTTCTTACGTTTAGATGATATTGTAAATCGAATGAGAAATTTGGGTGAAACCATAACTGATACTACTCTAGTGGAAAAAGCCTTAAGATCTTTGACTTCAAAATTTGAATCTAAAGTATCAGCTATTGAAGAAAGGCAAGATCTGTAAACTCTTACTATTGTTCAATTACATGGTATCCTGACTGCTTATGAAATGAGACAAGGAGGTCCCTCTCAAATCAAAGAAGCTACTTTTAAGGCATGTGCAAAAGGAAAAGAAAAGGAAGATGTCAAGGAATCAAATTATATATCAGAAGAAGAAGAAGCAAATTTTGTGAGAAGACTCCAACTGGGAACTGGAAGATTCAAAGGTAAGCTTCCCTTCAAGTGTTTTGCTTGTGGAAGAGTTGGTCATTATGCTGCTAAATGTCCTTATGAAGAAAATCATGGTAAAAGGAAACAATTTGAAAAGAGAAAGAGTTATTATACAAATGAAGAGAATGATGAGGATGAAGAAGATTCTGATCAAGATCTACAAGTGCTCATGGCAAAGAAGCAAAAGAAGAAGGCTACTCAAAGAAAGGAGATACCTCAGAAAATATGTGCAACAGAAAATGGAGAAGACGAAACAGGTATTGATTATTGTTCTTGTGATTCACTTTCTTTTGCATGCAATGGTGAAGATAGTGAAAGTAACAGTATAAGTCTAGAAGCAAATCTCAAGATCAATGATGAAAGCAATGATTGGAATCAATTTCATAAGAGAGAATCTATCTACAAAGATATGATCTCTAGACTGAATGAACAGAAAGAAATACTGAATGGATAGATAGACAAGTATCAAAATTTGTATGTTTATGCAACTAATCGAAGTGAAAGACTTGAAGCAGAAATCATCTCTCTCAAAGAAGATCTAGAAAAATCAAATAAGAAGAATGAAGAACCCCTGCCGTTTGAAAAGGAAGGACTTGAAGCAGAAATCATCTCTCTCAAAGAAGATCTAGAAAAATCAAATAAGAAGAATGAAGAACTACTACAAAAATGTGAAGAGCAAGAAAATTGGTTGAAGGAAGAAATTTTAAAATTAAATGATCAAGTAGAAGAAGGAAAAAGAGTCGAAGAAAGCATGAGGAAGCAATGCCAAAAATTGGAGGTTGAGGTAAACATTCTCAAAGGTAAATTAGAAGAAAAGGATAAACTCTTGAGGTTTCAATATAGTACTAAGATTCTGGACAATATTCTTAGTAATCAAAGGTCTCCTGCTATTAAACTTGGTCTTGCTTTTCATGAAACTGTTAAAGGAGAATCTAGTTCACAAGGAAGTGCTAAAGATTCAAAGGATGTTAATGCAAAACCTGAAGAGTTGAAAGAAACAAGAAGTCAACCGAAAATCATGAACACTCAAAAGAAATCATTCAATAATGTTGAATTCTTTAAATGTCATAATTATGGGCATGTTGCAGCCAATTGCAGAAGCAGAATGTTTCAGTCACATACAAATAGATTCTACACAGAAAGGTACTCTGGTTTCTTCAAGGGATATTGTTTTTCATGTAGCAAGTATGGTCATAAAGCAACTGATTGCAATAGAAGGAAGGATTGACAACACATTATGATCCTTATGCCTATTTTTCTGGTCACACAAGATGTTATGCTTGTAACAAGTATGGACATGTGGAAAAATAATGTAGAATGAACAGATCTGAAAAATTGGAGAATTTTCAGCACACTAAAAGAAATTTCAAGCAAAGCTGGAAAAAGAAGGAGGACCGGTCAGAAACGTAGGGAATATTGACCCTACTATAGTCATCCGCTTCTAAAGCCTACTTCTCTTAATGACTGTAGAAGTGATGTGAGATACATTATAGGGATTAGTAATGTATCGTCACAGGGGGAGCAATGTATGGTGATTCCCATGATTGTTTTGGTAATTCTGGGTATGTGTATTTCTCACAGTGCATCTGATGTGAAGAAGACAGGTACATGAGATACAATTTCAGGGGGAGATGAAGGAATGTGAAATTTTCTATATTTCACCTTCCATACACGAGTTTGATGAACCAAATCTGCATATGCACGCGAGTTACAGTGGAGACAGACGCGTATGCATTGATGATAAGAAAATTGGTATGACAGCTAAAGATCAGGTGCACAGGTTCAGGGGGAGCATCAGTCTGACTACTAATGATTGTATTATTGGCACTATATCTTCTTATATCTCAGTTCTAAATAATGATGACATGTGACATGGTTTCTTATGATGAGATTATGGATGAGCCCTGTTTTCTTTTTGCTAAAGATTATTATTTGCTTTCACACATGGATGAGATGGAAGTCTTATGATTCAGAGATATGGACAGATCATGCAGAGATTGTTGCTGATGACTTGCTGTTGAAAGTATTCAGGTTGCACAAGCTAAGGAGGAGCCTTGGTCATATGGAAAGGATGCTTGGATGCACATTTTCAGGGGGATCATTAGCCTTGTTGAGCGTAATGCATTGTTGGCATTATGATGATTCTGAAATAAGATCTCTCTCTCTTGAGGTCTTTCTGGTATTGGTCATAAAAGGTCATATTTGTAATTTGATGAAAAGGTCATGATTGAGACCTATGATGTAAAATTGTAATATTCAGTCATGTAAGGACTTGATCAAATGTGTAAACCCACTTGGTTGGGTACTTGAGTCAAAATGTGTAAACCCACTTGGTTAGGTACTTGAGTCAAAATGTGTAAACCCTCTTGGTTGGGTATTTGAGTTTCATATGTAAATCCACTTGGTTGGATCTTTGATGTAAGTATGAATCCTTGGTGATATGAAGGTCATAAATTCATGTACTTCATTGAAAAATATGTTTGAAGATTCAGCATGAACTCAGGGGGAGCATGGTAACTTCAGTGCACATCAAATCTACAGAGCTCTTCATTCTACATGAGAAGAAAAACCTTGTTTTGGTTTTGATCTGCCCTTTGCCCTTGATGTCAAAGGGGGAGAGTAACATGGTGTTTGAATAAGGGGAGAGTATTATCATGGTATTTGCATAATGGTTATAATCAATGTAACTATCTGTTGTGGTGATCAAACACCATCGTGGTTGCCATCAAGTCCAAAGGGGGAGATTATTGGAAATATGATGCAATGTGTTGTCCTTGATGGCAACCCACTTGATGAAGATGATGGCAACCTACTTAATGAAGTTGATTTTGATGCTTGATGAGTTTATTAATGATGTAAATCTGATGTTCTACAAGTAGCTCAGAAGTACCAAAGAAAGAAATATCAGTAAGGGCCAGAACAATGATGAAAAGGGTATGTCACAAGGCATACGCGGGTTTGTTGAGGCGAAGTAGTGTATGTAAGCGGAAAAGTATGTGCCAAGCCACATATGCTTAATTGCGCTCTAAATTAATAAAACCAAGGGACATTACCATGGTATTGACCCATTGTATTGAGTGCTGGATTGTCTATTTGATCTCGTCCAGGAATACCATCGGAAGTGATGTGGTTTTGGCTCATGGTATTGACAAAGGCTAAATCTATATAAGGAGAAGAAAATCATTGTGAAAAGGGTGTGCAAGATGTCTGGGTTTGAATGAATACTTCTCTTTGAAGTATATCTGAATGGAATGGGTAACAGTTGAATGATAGATATGAATTCATAATGCACCTATGAAGAGAATGATGAAGAAGGGTATCTAGATCTGAAATGTATTTGTATTTTCTAGATCTGTTTATGGAATGTTTAGATCTGAGATGAGGCGAACATGTTTCTGAAATGAAGAGTAAAATCTGAGCTATGCATCTGTTCTGAAGAATTGTGCTGCCCTAAAATGTCTGAAAATCTATACGCTAGTTTGTAACAGAGGAAGCACATATATACGCGGGTTGTATTAAGCAAAATCGCGTATGGGTTGTGAAATTAGTTCTGTAATATGTGCAGATGTATATGCGGTTTTATATGCATGAAAGCGCGTATATACGCCGGATCAGTGAAAAGAAAGCGCGTATGAAAACTAAGGTTTGCTAAAGTATATGGTATGAAATGTCTGATCTGTTCTGTTGTTTTACTACTATCTGACAATGATGTATTCATACAGATATGGGTTGTTTGAATGATGATTATGTTGCTGGTTATATTGATGAAAGATCAAGTTGTTGATTGATTGCTTGATGATTCAATGAATGAAGTGATGGAGTTATAAGTTTTAGTTTGATGTATGATTGAGCTTAAATGTGTGGAGTGGGTCCAGTCTGAAAATATGATGAAAAGTGGCCTGCAATTTGTGTTCTAAAAGAAGCTATTGGATCCAGTGTGAAAATTGATGAAATGTGGTCCATGGTAGAGCTGAGGGCTGTAGCCTTCAGTTAGGGGGTCGTAGCTCCCTTCCAGGTGAGGCTGGTAAACGAGAGCAGGGGGTCTAGCTCCCTTCCAGGTGAGGCTGGTAAACGAGAGCAGGGGGTTGTAGCTCCCTTCCAGGAGAGGCTGGTAAACGAGAGCAGGGGGTTGTAGCTCCCTTCTAGGAGAGGCTGGTAAATGAGAGAAGGTTGTAGCCTTATGCAGGTGGGTTCCTGCGTGCTGGTATGAGTCTGTGCCAGTACATGGTTGTAACATTTTTTCTTTATATAATAAATATTGAAGACTGAGACGACGGCAGCAGTGGTTTTCTCTTGACTTGGGTTTCCACCTTAAATCCTGGTGTTCATGTGTGATGCTTATGTGTGATGGTTTATTCTGTTATTACTACACATGCTTACTGTTAACTTAACATCAGATGAATTAATGTTGCAAAGAACTAAGTTAAGAATTATCTATATAATTAGATCTCTGTTCATACGCGAGTTTTATGAAGGATATCCACGTGTATACGCTAGTTGGCTTCAGCAAAGTAGCATATGGGTTTTAGTGAATGGAAAAGTAAAAAGTTTTGAGTAAGTCCTAAATACTGATTCACCCCCCCCCCCCTCTCAGTATTTTTCCCAACAACTTGCAGGGATTTTGCGCTCTATTTTTTCACACAGAAGCATAGTGCGCGCATTCAGGGGTGACCTTTGTGCATGAAAGCGCACCTGTCAAAGGTTTTTGCACACAATTTGCAGAGAGATTTTTTCTCCCTATCTTCTACATTTTTTCTGCTTGTAAGTGTGTTGGGCAGCCCCTAATGTATCTGCCAACACCTGTGTTGATACCCCACAGCTTCTAAGAACTGATTTTTGCTGCTTTTTGTCGGCATTTAGTTAGTTTTCATTTAAGTTGGTTTTTTGCAAAAAGTATTCACATAGTTTAAGTAGGGGACGAATTAACCATTAATTTCCGAAAAATTTATGTTTTTTGGAAATTATGGTATGCACACTTATTTTAACTATTCCAAGTAAGTGGCTCATGACCACACATGCATAAGCTAGTGTAGAAATTGTTTAGTTTAAATTTCAATTTTTGCATTTAGGAAATTGCGAGACTAGGATTGAATCGCAAGTTAGAGCAAGTAATCTTCGTTGTCTTTGCACCATTTGGTGACCCTAGAAAAGCATATGAACACTCTATATTTTTTATTCACCATCTCCCTTTAGTCACTCACATAGACTAATTAGGAGGTTTTGGAGGCAGCCCATTATCCGCAAATGCTTTTTATTTGAGCAAGGAACAATGTCACACACATAGTTTAACTAGGGGACTTTTGTAAAGGATCACCGATATCCATATGTTCAAATTATGAGATTGTTCACGATACGATCACACACATTCACCCACTAAGGAAAGAAATCCACCTAAAAATATCTTAAACCAACTCACTAAACTCTCCCCATAGGGGCCACAAGGGAAATTATAAATTAAGTTAGGATCAAGGGGGTAGGCATCCAATAAGCCGCCTTGATCATACTTCACATTTGAAACATAGAATTCACATTTTTAGGGACCTTTAAAATCCACCTATCAGCCCACAAAAAAGAAAACCTAAGCGCGATAGAGACCCGATTCAGAGGGGGTTAGGCTTAGGCGCAGTGCATGCGGTATCAATTGGGGCTACCTGACCCGGATGATACTCGGTACTGTTAGCTGAATACCAAGAAGCCCAAGACTCAAACGCTCACGTGGGACAGTGGTTCTTAGTGGCCAAAACTAGGGCATCCTTTACCCTATAAGTGACAGTGCAGGCAAGCGTCAGACCCTCTACCGTTACCTTGGTTGATTCTCTTTTGCTGACTGAGGGCGTCGCCAATTCTTTCAGGATGTTGTGCCAGCACTCGCAAGAAATCCTCTCAAGGAACAGTTAATTTTGAGTGTGCGAGGATTTTATTAGGTCTTCTAGGATTTTTTGGTATCACGCGCAAACAAACAAAACCATTTTTCGCTTGATTGCTCACATAGATTAAGTTAAAGGAAAATTCATTTCATTTTCGCTTTGTCTTATGTATGTCACCATAAAATTGTCGTGATCATAGACTCGATCCCCTCAAAAAAAATTTCCAAAACCTAACCTGGACGACCCTCAAGTGGTTCCAATGAAACCTCATCAGTCCAGGCATCTTTTGGACCTCCCCCCATTATCGGGAAAGGTTCCAGGTCTTTCGCCATTTAGGCGTCAAAGACGGAATGTTGCCACAGTGGTTGGTTCCTCCTTTCTTGGAGCAACCTTAGTTGGGAACCCTAGTCGGTCCCCCAACACCACACCGCACATCACGCCCCCCTTGTCCCCTAGGGGGCATAAGAGTGCATCCCATATGGGAAGCCAGCTGAATTCACAACCGGGTACGTCATAGAATAACCCTCGTTCTAACCAGAACTTCATGTCTTCACACATTTCCATGACGTCAACCTCTCAGTCACCCTTCTTAGCAGCATTAAATCTACCAGATTTAACCAAGCTCACCATCGCACACGACCCCAATTGGCCTCCCATGCCCACGAAGCTCCCTTCAGACATACCAAAGTTTGAGGGCGAGCAAGCAAAAGACCCAGGGAATCGTATAATGACCTTTCATCTGTGGTGCTCATCGAATAGCATCATTGACCATACTATTCGATTGAGGTTGTATCAACGCACTCTCATGGGAGTGGCCGTGAAATGGTACTCCAAGCAACCCCTTGCTTCACATAGAACCTTTAGTGCCCTCGCTACTGCGTTCCTCACATACTTTCAGCTATCCATTCACCACGATTCGGGAATGGAGTTACTGACTCATTTCAGAAAATCCCCCTCTACCCACATTTCTAAACATCTCCATGAGTGGAGACGGCGTCGCAGCTTATGAAAATTACAACTCAATGACCGAGTCCTTTTAGATTTATTCTTGAAAACTTTTACGACAGAGATTTCAAAGGATGTGGTGCAACGTAACCCTGCATCCAAAGAGGATGCAATTAGTCAAACCCAACAGCTTGAACTGATCTATACGCAATCAGGATAAATATACAATATCCTGCCTAACGCCCTGCACCTGCAATCTTATCAAGAATTTCCAGGCGCGTCGAACTCTGCAGACGGACTTATTGGGTCAATGACCCAAGGGTACCTAGGCAACAACAGTCAGAATCCTAGTTACACACATGGGTCTACCCAGAACTTTTCTCAACCCAAATTTCAAAGTCATCATATACAACAGAAAAATTTGACTAATAGGGCGCCAACATATCACCAAGGAGGACCTTACCCTCTGGCTGAGGGGACCCAGTATGCAGGAATAAAAACTGACGGAAGAACTCCCCCCCAATGGCCAGGTGAAAACATGGGACAGCAGTATGCTCAGTCCCAAGCACATAACCCACCGACGCAAAACAATGCACAGGTGAACTTTGTGCAGCCGTCCCAAAATAAACCACACTAGTATGATCAGAAGAACTACCCTCCTAACGTGGTTAAAAGAAAGGTAAAAAACAAACCCAAAGGGAACCCTGGAAAGGGGGGCAGCAACCAACAGCGCCCACCACAATCCCGGGATGGAGATAACTTTAACTGGAACCAGAACTAGGAGCCAAGAAATGCCCAAAAGCAAGGAAAAAGGCCACCTCTACGAACAAACCATTCTTGTTCAATAAATGGTGAGTACGAGCACTATACTCACCACTGTCCCGAACTCCCTGAGCTTAAAAAGCTTCAGAGTAACCAAGGACAAGGAGGATCTTCCCAGGCAGCTGTAGTTATGCAAGAACCCTTCCCCCATCAAGGAATAGTCAGCACTCAGCAGCAAAACCCAACAATTCTGAGAAAAACAACCATGAAATTTACATGGCTAGGGAAGAAATGTTTTTCCAAAACCGGAATCTGTAATGTTCCTTTTTCAGAAACATTGTCAATCGACAAGAAAATCTATTTGAGAGATAGACTGGAGGATAATTTACAGGATTTGTCACCTTCATAAATAAGGATGAGCTCCAGAGGCTTCCTGGCCCACTATCAGACTCTGTCTATAGAGTGTTTTCAAGGGACAATATTCCCAAGAGGGAAATACAACACTATTGGGAATCTTGCAAGATAACCCAAAGATGCAGCTACAACAATACAAAAAACATAAACTGGAAATAGCAGTGAATAAAAATTATGCCAAAATGTATGAAAACCCTTGAGCCATTTTATTATGAATATCAGCAGCAAATGATATAATGAGCATCAAAAGAACAAGGCAAGAAGCCTTCCATGAAAACATATGCCAAAATACAAAGTGCTGCTCCATAGCAGAATTCCCATGAATAGGAACTGCACAATCATAGAAGGGAGACTACTACAATGAGAAAAAAACATCATGTATCTGCATATATATGGCTCATACATCATTGGGAGAGATGATCTCACCTCCCAATCACTACCTCAAGTCAATCCTAGAAGGATTGGCTGAAATGTGAAAAACTACAAAATGCCAGAGTTGTTGGGTAGCTGCAGCAAATCAATACATGGAATGGAATGGAGAAGGCTGAATGGCTGAAACTGATGAATATCCCTTCTCCCTTGGAAATCTGAAGTGCAAGGTTGATCCTTACACCAAAGATCTCACCCTATGGAATGTCTGCAACACCCTCACTGCAAATGTGCTCCAACTAGAACGCAGTCTATGAGAGGGTCTGCGATGTAACTGATGGTAGTGGTTGACCTCCACCAATGATAGTGGAATAAGCTCGGGAACCATCCTCACTAACCTCCTGGAAGTAGAGAACCTCCCTCCTCTAAAAGATCAGCTCGAAATGGTGTGTGGAAACCTCCCCAGCAACACCGAGCAACACTGCACAATATCTATTGTAGAAATTGCGCTGATGAAGATGGCTGATGCTATGGCCTAAATTCCAAAATATGGGAGATGAGTGCAATCCTTCATGAGTTACTCAAGAAGGAGAGGAATTCCTAAATAGGACTCCCTCGTGCCCGAAGGAACTGCAGCTCTGCTGAATAGCAAGAGGCAGCAATTTGTCTGAATAGACAAATAATCTAATGATCCAAGATGATCTCAATGGGCTGCCTTGCCTCTCTTTTAAACACAACTAAGTCTCCTCCTTCCTTCCTCTAGAATTTTCCTCCCCCATGGAATATTCCTCCACTAAAACTACATTGTCCCACTTAGTGCTTTCCAACTCATGCCAACGCAGTTTGACTTGGTCAATTAGGCCTTGTCCATTTGCATTTTAACCTCTTTCACACATGAGGGTATGAAATCCTGCTCCATGATGATCCCTTTTCACATTGTGAGGGATTTTATTCCTATTTATTTCATGAATGGGTCACTTTACCCACTTTTATTCAACAAAATAAAAATATGCAACTATAATGTTCCAATTTAGCTTGAGGCTAAAATTAGGAACATTACAGTTCTCCCCTCCCACATGTTGCTTGTCCTCAAGCAACTGCATAGAGAACAAAATTCCTCCTCCTTTTTCTCTTGTGGCCTTCTCATCCATGGTCCCACCACTGCTCAAATATGCCGCAATAAATATTCCCTCCAATGCTCTCTCCCAAGTATGCAAACTGAAAATGATGCTCCTCATGGAAAGATATAAGGTGTAGTGGAATCCTTCCCGCTAGAATGTGGCCTCCTTAAGGTAGGAGTGATGATATGCATGGGATAATTCTGCTCCCAATGATGGTTCTCTCATCCATGCTATCATCCAAATGAAAATCTCAACCCCCATTTTATGCAATGTGTTGGGGCTGGAATGGAGAGTGTGCTTGTACTTCTCAAGATGGTCCTCTCTCCATGTGAAGTGCTCATGGGGTTTCCTCTATCCTTGGGCTGAAATAGTATGGCCTCCAAGAATGGCCCAAGAAACCCCATCAAGAAAATCAGCCATGAAATTCCTTTGCAGTTTCTCCAAGTGGTCCCTCCCACAAGAAGGTACAAGTAGCAATGTGGCAATCATGGTTTTCCCATGGTATCTCTTGCAACATAAAACATGTATAATGGGGAGAATCATGCTCCCAATGGGCTGTACATACTATTCTCTCCATATAATTCTTCTCAATAGATATACAACATTAGAAATACATAAGGAGCAATATGCAATAGAAACAAGTTGTCAAATGACAACCGGAGAGTGGTTCCAAATCCCACTCATGGAACCTACGCAGTGCCTCCTTGGCCTGCCTCCAAATCAAAAGTAACAAGTGCTGAACTAGCCACTTGTTTTCTGCCACAAACTCCTCATAAGATGGAACCATCGAAATACAAATTGGTGCCAATGGTGCACACCAAGAAGCATGTGGCTTCCCCCACAACCATCACAAAATTAGCCAAAATCAAGGCTACAAGTAGCTGCAAGTACATCCTCATGAAAAAATGCAAGAAGGAACAAGCCTCCTTGATACATCATGCTCCTCAATCAATGAAAAGAAGTATAATACAAAATATGAAATTATACCTCCTATAGAAATTTGAATAACTGTTAAATTATTCACCAAGATTATCCTGATCACACACTATTTGAGCTTCATGCATAATACATAACCTCTTCTACTATTGATCATCAATTTGTGGAAATTAAAACAATCGCATGCACACATTAAAACCATAAACAATCACACATATAAACACATTATTTTATAGAAAGCTTAAAGCTGAAAACCCCCAACTATCTGTATATTATAATGATAGAGATCATGTAACAATCATTGTACAAACTCCTCACAAGCTCTCAGTACAATCTCCAATTGTTACACACTACACAAGCTCAGATCATACAAAACACATGCTCCAATCTGCTCCACCTGTTAGCCTGCCTCTATTGCGCAATCCAATATGGATAATTATGAGATCCAGGTTTGAATCCCACCAGTATGCACTGCGCAATCCTCATTGGCATCTCCATCAATGTGTGGTGCAAAATCATGCACCATTATAGTCACAACTGATAGTCACACTGCTCTTTCACCTACCTCTCCACTGGTCTTCACTGAAACTGTCCATGCACTGAAGTTAACTGATGTATTCTTTAGTTGATTTATGAGTTAATAATTAGTGAATTAATTAATAATTAATTCACACCTCTCACTAATTGTATCAATCAGTTAGACTAGATACAACTAGCTCAACTAATTTAAACTGAAGACAACTCCATTAATTGTCTCATCAACTCCACCAAACTCTGTCACATGAGTTCTAACTGAAGTCAACCATGCAATAGCTCCACTAAACCCCTAGAACTAGTGTAATTCCTTCTGTCAACTGCATGTGCCACATCTGTGACTCGAACTGAAGTGCTCCAAGAGGATAAGATAATGTTTAGAGTCCAAATATTATTAAGAGCTAATAATATTCGACATATCTGTTTTTAGACTAGCAATCTAAAAATAGATTTCGCCCAGTATGTCTAAAAATAGAAGTCCATCTATTTTTTTTTACTTTACCAACCATCCACAAATAGCATCCTACAACTCATATAACATGATCCATATGTCTAAAAATAGACATAGTCTAAAAATAGACTTTGCGCCAAAAATACCCTGCATGCCCACTTAGTGAAGGCGACTCCTTTCCACTAAGCTCATCATCTTGTTGCAATCTCAACACTCCCTCTCAACAAGATAAGGATTATCTGCAACCCCTATCCTGCCTCTGTGGTATTCAAATTTTCTCCTGGTAAGCGCCTTCGTCAAGATATCAGCATCCTGATCCTCCGTAGGAATGTATGAAAGTAACATGATTCTCCGCTACACACAATCTCTGATATGATGATACCGGATGTCAATGTGTTTAGATATATCATGAAATAATGGATTAATCGAGAGTTTGATGCAACTATGATTATCACAATAAATCACAGTAGGCTCTAAGTATGAACCGAACAACCTAACCAAGATCTTCCTCATCCATATAGCCTCGCATGCAGCCAAACTCGCTGCCATATACTCGGCCTCTGCTGAACTGAGTGCCATGGATCTCTGCTTCCTGCTGTACCAATAAACTGCTGTCGACCCGATACTGAAAATCCCTCCAGATGTTCTCTTTCTGTCCGTTGGGCTTCCTGCCCAATCTGCATCCGTGAAGCCACACAACTTCACCTCATCTTACTGTCTGTACCATAATCCATATCCCGATGTGCCTCTGAGATAATGCAATACATGCTTGTCTACCTTCCAGTAGAGCTTGGTAGGCTTAACCATAGCTTGTGAAATCTGGTTAACTACATAGCATATATCAGGTCGTGTATTGACCAGATACATAAGCGACCCCACCAACTGTCGATAAACAGTGGCATCCACTACCTCTGCTGAAGTAGCATCCTCCTTCCTCCAACCACTAGGAAGAGGAGTATCAACAGGCTTGCAGCCATGCATGTTGAACTTCTCCAATATCTCCCGGGCATACTTACCCTAAGAAAAAATAGTCCATCAGTGCGCTGCCAAATTTCCAATCCCAGGAGATAATGAAGGAGGCCCAAGTCCTTCATCTCAAACTCTTTTGCAAGATCCTCCTTGCATGAGAGTATCAATAGCTCATCACCTGTCAAAATCAAATCATCTACATAAAGTACAATGATCAGCAACTTACCCTCCACCACAATCTGGTATAGGTTAGGATCCGCTTCACTCTTGGAGAATCCAAGTCCGGTGAAATAACTGTCTATCCGTGTGTACCAAGCATGAGGTGCTTGTTTCAACCCATACAACGCTCTCTTGAGCCTGCACACATGCGACTCGCTGCTGAAGATCTTGAAACCTTCGGGCTGCTCTATGTACACCTCCTCCTCAATCACCCCGTTGAGGAACGCAGTCTTCACATCCATCTGATGAATGTGCCACCCCATCTGCGTTGAGAGAGCAAGAATCGTTTGTATGGAAGAATACCTTGCGACAGGTGCAAAGGTCTCCTCATAATCGATCCCCTCTATCTGTGAAAAGCCTCAGGCAACAAATCTTGCCTTGTACTTCTCCACACTCCCGTCAGCTGCCTGATTCACTTTGTAGATCCATCTCGAACCCACCACTGATTTCCCTTCTGGTCTCCGGACAATCTCCCATGCACTGTTTCTGACAATCGAATCATACTCTTCCACCATGGCATCTACCCATGCGGGATCCTCCACAGCTTCCTCGAAAGAGGATGGCTCTATCATGATACACTTGCTCACAAGAGCCATGTATCCAGTATACCGGTCATGTGACTATCTCTGTCTGTGTTGTGATGTAGGTACTCCTACAACCTTCTCTGCATCTTGAGCCAGTCGCTCAGCTTCTGTAGTGCGCTTCCACCCTTTGATGGTTGGCGCTGCCTGAGTGGTCTCTTCCTCTCCATGAACCTCATCTTGTGGCTGATCCACATCCAGAGACTCATCCTTAGGAACTAATAGCTCCTCATCTGCATGCAAGTGTGGCTCCCTCTCAAGCGAACACTTCATGGCTTTCTCCTCTTGAAATTTGATATCCCATCGCACAACATTCTTGCGACTGTCTGGAAAATACACACGATAGTTGTGGGGCGTATCAGTGTACCCCACAAATATCCCAACCTCTGTAGTCAGCTCTAGCTTCTTCCTGGCATCCTTCGTCACATGAATGTAAATAGGTGAACCAAAAATCCTCAAATGGGAAATATCAGGCTTCTTACCAGAAAATGCCTCCTTGGGTGTACTCATGCCAAGTATCGTGTGAGGACAATGGTTCTGCACATATACTGCAGTATTGCATGCCTCCGCCCACAAGTGAATCGGCAGGCCCTAATCATGCAACATCGCCCGTGCAGTACCCACGATCGTTCTATTCTTCCGCTCAGCAACCCCGTTGTGCTGTGGGTTATGAGGTGCTATGAGCTCTCTTCGAATTCCTTCTGCGCTGCAAAATTCCTTGAATTCGCCAGAGATGAATTCACCACCATTGTCGCTCCTAAGAGCCTTCACCTGTTTCCTTAATTCTTTCTCAACCAGTGCCTTGAACTCACAGAACTTTGAGTATGTCTCGCTCTTCTTCTGCATGAATAATATCCAGCACTTACGAGAAAAATAATCAACAAATATCACATAATACCTGTGCTTTTCTGTCGAAGCTACTGAGAAAGGTCCACACACGTCTGTGTGAATTCTCTCAAGGATCATCGTGGCACGACTATCCTTCTCGTGAAATGTGGCTTTCACAAATTTTCCCAAGGTACATCCCTTGCACTGATCTGACTGCACAAGAGTACCCTTAGGAAGCCCAGTAGAAATCTGCTACAGTATCTTCAAAGCTCCATGGTGAAGGTGGCCCAATCTTCGGTGCCACAACTCGCCATCATCCAGGCTCACCACTCCTTCTGCCTTGCCTGCCATTGTTGTGCAGCCATCTACCTGCAATTGATAAAGGTTCTTAACTCGAAACCCTATCCTCTGGGTCTCACCAGTTGCCTTACTGCGCAAGAAAGCCTTTCCCTCACTAAAGACAACATCATATCCCTTGTCTTATAACATCGCCACAGAGATGAGATTCTTCTTCAATCCTGGAACATGCATCACTTCCTTCAATACGAAGGGATTACTAGACTCCCTCTCAAAGGAAATGGTACTGATACCGGTCGCACTATATCTACCATCATCGCCCATCTCGATGTGCACTCCAAGATCTTTCTCATCCAGATCAGTAAACAAATCTCGATCTCCTGTCATGTGAAAAGACGCACCACTTTCCAGAAACCACACTGAAACCATCACACTTGAAACCAAGCATGTGATCAGTGAAAAATCTAGCTCAAACTGCGAGGCTAAGGCCTCTCCAGCTGCAGATCCAGCAGCCTGCTTATTTTTCTTCTTCTACGGACAATTTGTGGCATAATGTCCATGTTGGTGATAGTGAAAGCACTTCACCTTGGACATGTCCTGCTTCTTGCCTTTCGCACCAGAATGAGAAGCTTTCTTGCTCTTCCCCTTCTTTGCTTTGGCATCCAAAGCACAATTCTCTTCATCAGAGTTCTTTGATGACGATCCGTCCCTGGTACTCCACCTTATCTCCTCTTGCACAACATTCGACCAAAGTTGCTCCCATCCTGGCAATTTCTCCCGACCATTGACAGAGTCCTGATAGGAATGCCAACTCTTCGGAAGCCCAAGGAGAGCCAAGCTCACCAAGTCCTCATCATCTATAGTCACCCCCACACCTCCCAGCTCATCCCTGCATTGGGTGAACTTCGTGAGGTACTTGGGCATACTGTCACCTTTCTCCATCTTTATGTTTCTGAGTTTATCCTTGAGCGCCAACTTCCTCTGGTCGCTCTTGCTTTGGAATAAATCTGTCAAAGCTTTCCACATAAAGAATGGAGAAGCCTTACCATGTAGGCTGGACACTATGTGATCCTTCTTGCCCTCCAACAAAATCCTTCGACACTTTGCTGTCTTCTTTTGCCAAGCCTCAATTACGGCAGCATCGCTAGAAGTAGGCTTTGGGACTTCAACATCTATGAACTCCTTCAACCCATTGTCATCCAGCACCGCCTCCATCTTGTCCTTCCATGCAATATAATTCGAGCTACCCTCAAGGGCATACTCCGATCTCAATCCGTTGAAAGACATCACAACTTCGACACCAAGAAAACACTGCTGCAAATTCGAATTCCACTAGCACAAAACTCAACCACTTCAATGTTTTGCAATTGCTCCAATGATCAATACAGCTTTGATACCATGTAGAAATTTGAATAATTGTTAAATTATTCACCAAGATTATCCTGATCACACACTATTTGAGCTTCATGCATAATACATAACCTCTTCTACTATTGATCATCAATTTGCGGAAATTAAAACAATCGCATGCGCACATTAAAACCATAAACAATCACACATATAAACACAGTATTTATGGGAAAGCTTAAAGCTGAAAACCCCCAACTATATATATATTATAATGGTAGAGATCATGTAACAATAATTTTACAAAATCCTCACAAGCTCTCAGTAAAATCTCCAATTGTTACACACTACACAAGCTCAGATCATACAAAACACATGCTCCAATCTGCTCCACCTGTTAGCCTGCCTCTACTGCGCAATCCAATATGGATAATTATAAGATCCAGGTTCGAATCCCACCAGTATGCACTGCGAAATCCTAATTGGCATCTCCATCAATGTGTGGTACAAACTCATGCACCAGTATAGTCACAACTGATGGTCACACTGCTCTTTCACCTACCTCTCCACTGGTCTTCACTGAAACTGTCCATGCACTGAAGTTAACTAATGTATTATTTAGTTGATTTATGAGTTAATAATTAGTGAATTAAGTAATAATTCATTCAAACCACTCTCACTAATTGTATCAATCAGTTAGACTAGATACAACTAGCTCAACTAAGTTAAACTGAACACAACTCCATTAACTGTCTCATCAACTCCACCAAACTCTGTCACATGAGTTCTAACTGAAGTCAACCATGCAATAGCTCCACTAAACCCTAGGAATAGTGTAATTCCTTCTGTCAGTTGCATGTGCCACATCCATGACTCGAACTGAAGTGCTCCAAGAGGATAAGATAATGTTTAGAGTCCAAATATTATTAAGAGCTAATAATATTCGACATATCTATTTTTAGACTCGCAATCTAAAAATAGATTTCACCCAGTATGTCTAAAAATAGAAGTCCATCTATTTTTTCCGACTTGACCAACCATCCACAAATAGCATCCTGCAACTCATAGAACATGATCCATATGTCTAAAAATAGACATAGTCTAAAAATATACTTTGCGCCAAAAATACCCTGCGGGCCCACTTAGTGAAGGCGACTCCTTTCCACTAAGCTCATCATCTTGTTGCAATCTCAACACCTCCTCCATCATGCACTAGAGCTCTTGAGTTGAAATGGCTCAACTGAATGCTCTCCCTCTCCTCCAATGAGTAAGGTAATGGTTGTGCCAACCTCACCACAATCATTCGAGCTCTACATCTAAACATATGATGATGTAGATCATACTGGATGCCCTCCCAAGTGAACTCCTCTAGCAAAGAAAAGTATGCATCCAAGTGCATAGCTAGGAAGTCTTCTTGTTGAATGCAATAGTTTCTCCTTGAGACTAGAAACTCTAGTCAAGAAGAGTCTGCCATGATGATAGATGATCATATCATCCACTAAGTATCTTCCATCTCCATCAAGGCCATCCAAGAATCACGCATGCATCAAGATCCTGGGGAATACTCAACCAAAGCTGAGTCCTCCATCCTAGATCAATCCTCCATATAGACAGCGCTGGTGTTCTACAATATGGTGCTCCATCACGTTGCTGCCTGTTACCTTGACATCCCCTCATGCCAAAGTCATCCTCCAAGTTTCTTCCATGCCCATCATACAGCTACTCATGCTCAAATAGAAATGATTCTCTCTAAAAATGAGCCTCCCATGAGACACTATCACCTCCAAAGAATCTCTTGATCGTAGGCAATGTAAGCATGAGTGGCCTCCATCTACTACAATGCATGAAAGAGTCCTTCCTCAAAGGAAGTATCACATCTCTCACTAAATATATGGAGCAGTCATCTTGCATCATGAACATGCAATCCTCCATCCCTACAACAAAATCTGTCAGTGCAGTATGATTGATGAGAGTGGGTGATGCTGAAAATGAGAGAGTGTCTCCCTCCTCCTTGAGTCTATCCCAAACTGTCTGCGCTATGCTGAACTCTCCCAAGGTTTCCACCCTCTTGAAATCAAGCTGTGAGGCCCCCAAATGTGGAGCATCCAACCTCCTCTGCTGATCTAGTGGTCTCCTAGGTGCAATGTCTCCATGCAGTGAGACACCATCATCAATAGATGACTGAATGTATGAATGGAGAAAACCCTCCATGCTTCTGCTACGCAATCCAATCATCATCTTGGATTCATCAACCTCATAAAATAGACAGGGTGTTTTCTCCTCATCACATGATGCTATTCATCCTCCCTATCTCTTCATCTATCTCCATAGTTCTGCACCCTACCAACAATGGCACAGATGTATCATGAGTTGTGCCTTGATCTCTACATGGGAGATCCTAGGGAAATTTCTTGCAAAGACACAAGAATCCCTCTATATGGAGCAAGAGCTCCTCTTTCCTCTGCATGAGCCACTGGATTAACTCTAGCTATACCAGCGCAGTTTCCCTCCTTCTCATCAACATGTAGGGGCAACTTCTCCCAAAATTTGATCTCCTTTCGAAAAAGAGACCTCCATGCTCTCTTGTGTAAGAATATGAGATGGATACCTTGCCTCCAACAAGGTATGATGCAAGATTCCAGCCTTCTCAACAATATTCTGAAGTGGATCTGATTTTATGTTTTCTCCCTTTACATGAAATATTTTGGTTTGTTTCTCCGCATGTGTTTCAGATTTTCTCCCACCAAATCTTTCCATCATTGCTTCAATTGATCTAAAATAGGAAGAAGTATTTGTATTCTTTTAAATAACATGAATCAAATATCCACCATGCATAGGTCTTACCTCTAAAGTGCAGCGCTGCAAATATGATAACATCTCCTTTGGAAACTTTGTGCCGCTGCTACATGGTCTTCAACTCCTCTACCCATGCTTTGGCTGAACATGTAGGTGAAGCTCCGAAATTATATAGAACAAATCTATATTGCTGCTAGCTCCTCTTCACCTTAGACTTGAAAAAATCCATGAGGTGAGATGATCTCTGAATGATGGAGTTTGAAACTCATACTCTCTTAGAAAATCTCCAAGAGTTTTCTTCTTGGTCACCTCTCCTTCCTTTCCCATCTCTTTCATGACAAACTGCACATGTGACTGTGCTGTGCATCAAATGATGTGACTGCATGTTCACATTCCTCATTAGAAACCCTAGAGTTTGTTTCTACTTCAAACCCTTGTGGATATTCTTCAAATCTCTCCCTTTTCTTTTGCTTGGGGCTCCCATGAAAGCCCTAGATGGATTTAGGGAGAAGCTTGGCTAGCTCATCTCCTTTTTCTTTCTTCTTCTCCTCAAAGTGGAGTCTTCCTCATCTTCTTAGATGGCATATTTGCGAAGATCCACAGGCTGAGCCAAGATTATGCTCTGATACCACTGTAATCTTCCTTTTTCAGAAACATTGTAAATCGACAAGAAAATCTATTCTAGAGATAGACTGAAGGGGAATTTACTGTATTTGTCACCTTCATAAAGAAGGATGAGCTCCAGAGGATTCCTGGCCCACTATCAGACTCTTTCTATAGAGTTTTTTCAAGGGAAAATATTCCCAAGAGGGAAATACAACGCTATTGGGAATCTTGCAAGATAACCCAAAGATGCAGCTACAACAATACACAAAACATAAACTGGAAATAGCAGTGAATAAACATTATGCCAAAATGTATGAAAACCCTTGAGCCTTTTTATTATGAATATCAGTAGAAAATGATACAATGAGCATCAAAATAACAAGGCAAGAAGCCTTCCATGAAAACATATGCCAAAATACAAAGTGCTGCTCCATAGGAGAATTCCCATGAATAGGAACTGCACAATCATAGAAGGGAGACTACTAAAATGAGTACAAAACATCATGGATCTACATATATGTGGCTCATACATCATTGGGACAGCTGATCTCACCTCCCAATCACTACCTCAAGTCAATCCTAGAAGGATTGGCTGAAATGTGCAAAACTGCAAAATGCCGGAGTTTCTGGGTAGCTGCAGCAACTCAATACATGGAATGGAATGGAGAAGGTTGAATGGCTGAAACTGATGAAGAGCCCTTCTCCCTTGGAAATATGAAGTGCAAGGCTGATCCTTACACCAAAGATCTCACCCTATGAAATGTATGCAACACCCTCACTGCAAATGTGCTCCAACTAGAACGCAGTCTATGAGAGGGTCTGCGTTGTAACTGATGGTAGTGGTTGGCCTCCTGCCAATGATAGTGGAATAAGATCGGGAACCATCCTCACTAACCTCTCGGAAGTAGAGAACCTCCCTCCTCTAAAATATCAGCTCGAAATGGTGTGTGGAAACCTCCCCAGCAACACTGAGCAACACTGCACAATATCTGCTGCAGAAACTGCGCTGATGAAGATGGCTGATGCTATGGCCTGAATGCCAGAATATGGGAGATTAATGCAATCCTTCATGAGCTACTTAAGAAGGAGAGGAATTCCTAAACAGGACTCCCTCATGCCCGAAGTCACTGCAACTCTGCTGAACAGCAAGAGGTAGCAATTTGTCTGAATAGACAAATAATCTAATGATCCAAGATGATCTCAATGGGCTGCCTTGCCTCTCTTTTAAACACAACGAAGTCTCCTCCTTCCTTCCTCTAGAAGTTTCCTCCCCCATGGAATATTCCTCCACTAAAACTGCGTTGTCCCACTTAGTGCTTTCCAACTCATGCCAACGCTGTTTGACTTGGTCAATTAGGCCTTATCCATTTGCATTTTAACCTCTTTCACACATGAGGGTATGAAATCCTGCTCCATGATGATCCCTTTTCACATTGTGAGGGATTTTATTCCTGTTTATTTCATGAATGGGTCACTTTACCCACTTTTATTCAAAAAAAAAAAATATGCAACTATAATGTTCCATTTTAGCTTGAGGCTAAAATTGGGAACATTACAGAATCACATCTACGACACCCCACTAGACACCGATACGTTAGGGGCTAGTACAAGCACGCCGACTGCACCTTTGACCATTCAAAATATTCCTTTGGAAAAATTGCCAAAAATGGTTTAAGGGCCTAATAGGTGAGTAGGTAACTACTCCAAAGCAGCCCAGTCACCTACTGCTATGTCCGCTTTGGAGGTACTGCAGTCATGCTCGAAGCAACATAAATCTCTACTTTCCGCCTTAGGCGCCATCAACCCTGCCGACATGTGCATGATGGATTTTGATTTAGAAAAATCCACCCTAAGGCTTTCCTCCATGGTCACCTTCCAGATACCAGTATTGGTACAGAACATCACTATTCATCGATGTGTCATTGACGAGGGTGCATCCACATGCATCATGTCAAGGAATGTATGGCAGAAGTTAGAAGCCCCCGAACTCAAACCTTCCGTCATCACACTCAAAGCATATGATGGTCGGCCCTAGACCCCGTCAGTCTCTTCCAAAATGTAACATTCTTCTTAGCCAGAAAAACGGTGCACATAGACATCAAAGTCTTGGATGCTCACTTGGATTACAATATAGTCCTTGGGCGGAGTTACATGTATGCCATGTCTGCCATAGCATCCTCCGTTTTCCGCATCATGATGTTCCCCCATGAGGATCGAATCATCAGAGTAGACTAGCTGACGCACATAGAAAAGTGTCCTTTGACCAACATAGATATGGTTCTACCCTATGTAGATACAGCCACAGATGGTCTTTTACAGTATCAAGAATATGGCCCTAGCCAATTCAATCCATCGTTCGTCCTAGGATCATTCCTAGGAGATCCTCCTATTATCCCTGAGGTATCGCCTGATGCCACAGGGGTCCAAGTATGAATGATGTCAACATAAAGCACCGAGGTTAGTCAGGACATAGACTCAAACAGTAATGACACAGAGGCATCAGCTACTGCAGCCTCCCTAGTCTATGCCACCTCCCAAACTCCTTTCCTATACCCACCTCCTGGCTTCACCTCCCAGCAGGTCTTGGCAACACTGGTACTATCCAATATATCATTGGAATTCCCAGTGTGGTATCTCATTCCCCCTCCAGGAATTCCAGCTACCAACGTTACTACATTTGGGTTAAAGCCCCCTGGTCCCGAGGAGCCCCAACCTACCCAAGTAGCAGTCGAAACTGCCCCCGCAAGGGAAATCCCCACTGCGAAACTGGAAACCACGATAAATAAAATCGCCAAGAAATGAAAGAAAGTTGTGACCCCCACCATACAGAGGGATTCATCAGCCTGTGCTATATGTGATGTCACAGGACACCCTACTCACATATGCCCGGAGTTGGACGAATTAAAACCACTCCTCAGTTGTGAGGTAGGCACCTCAAAACGACATTCCCATAAAAAGGAACTTGCCACCAAAAGTATAGGCAAAACACTACGTACCAATCACACATGCGCCCTCTGTGACAATTATGGGAATTATACCCACCATTGTCCAAAAATACCACGGTATAGGGATGCCTTACATGCGATCGAGCGATCCTATCAAGGGGATCCCTCCATCCAGTATGTCAATGATGAACCTCGTACCATCCTGTACTTGCAGGAGGAATGACAGTCATTAGAAAGACAGCCATTTGTCCCTCCTCCCCCCAAACCACCATACACCAACTACGAACAAGGGAACCTAGTCGCCTCATCCTCTTGAGTTATCAGGCGCATCAATTACTGCGGACGGTTTGATCGAGTCTTTGGTCCAAGGTCACCTAGACAAAAATAATTTGTATTCAGGGAGCTACCAAGTTTGACGTCTACTACAGACGGTTTGATCAGTTATTTGACCCATGATCTCCTAGGCAGCAGTAGCACTGTAATATTCCCAATTTTTGCAGCTAATGGGAATATTGCATTTTATTTCCAGTTTACTTAACTTATGAATAAAAGTGTAAAAGAGGAACTCTAAAACTCCTAATCAGCAAAATAAATCAATGCCCAATGTGAACATGGAAAAATCTGGGCCATTTCAATAAAATACACTTAGGTGTGAAGAGGAATTAAGAAGATTGACTGGGTCAACATGACCAAATCTCAGCAGTGTCTAGATGCATTAAACCTCCTTATTGATCAGTGCAGTTCTAGATGGAGACCCTTCATGTGAAAAGGGTTAACTCATTGGAGGTGGTTTAGGGTTTTCTAAGCCCTAATGTTATAAAATGAAGAGGAATGCCACAAGGAAAGGTAGTTGAAGATAATTCGATTTTTAGATTGCTTAAGCAACTCAAACTCTCTTGGCTGCTTAGCTAGAGAGAGAGGAATTTCTTGCTTAGGAATTTGTCCTCCTTGATTGAGGAGCTCTTGAAGGAGTATGTTCTGAAATGCCTCACATCTAGGATTGAGGTCAAGCTTCCTCCTCCATCACAGCATTATTACTGCAGCAACATAATCCTGTGTTGCAGGGTGTTGCAGTGAGGGGTTTTCAACACCACTTCCAGATCTAGTTTTGCAGAAAAGGGAGCATTCCTTTCTCAGGAAGATTATTGAGGAAGCCTTGAGATTCATATTCAGATATAGGAATCAGGCCAAAGGACCTTCCAACATCATCTGCGCATAATAATTCAGAAACTGCGTCATTTTTCTAGTGCATTGTTGCAGCAGGGTTTCTACCCTAGTTTGGTGCTTATTTCCTTGAGGAAGGGCCATCCCTTCTTCCGGAAAGTTTGTATTGCAGCCCTCTTCTGTAATTTTGTAAATTTCAGCTCATATACTCATATTTTTAGTGATTCTACTTTTTTCAGATCCATATTCTGCAGATCTGATACTTGTATTTTTTCTTTCATGAAATCCCCTTGTTGGGTGATCTATTTGATGTATAAAAGGAGCTGAATCTCCATTTTTCTTCATGCTCAGTTATAATAAACTTCAGATCTTATGTTTCATACATATTTTGTCTAATGTATTCATAAATCACACAATGTATGCTTCAGCCATTTTCTGCATACTCCAAGTCATGGGAAATCAACATTTTTAAGCTTATCCGGGAATGGAGGAACTGTTTAACATAGCTATAATGATTTTTTTGAGCTGAAATTTGGAGCATAGGTCCCTCATGACCTAATATAAAATAAACGCCCGTCATTTCCCTTAATTTTACGCAGATTTCTAAATACATCTATTTTAAGGTCGAAATCACTGCTTTTCCTCACTTTTTGGATCCTAAATTTTGATCTAAGTTTCTGCTGTACTTGAAATAAGTTTATGAGTGTATATAAGAACATTTTATGAATTGATAGCTCTCTTCACTTTCAGTAGAGCGTTTTACTTTGCTGCAGCCCCTCATTGGGCCTTCTCTTGAAGATAACTAGGTGTGGGAGATCTGTTTAACCCACCTAGTCTTATTTCTTTCAACTCAAATTTTGGATTTAGTTTTTATATTGTCTGATATAAAGTATCCAAGATTTATTTTCCTGTTCTAAAGCATATTTTTTTGAAAATGCGTTTTTAAGTGCATGATTCATGTGCTGTTCCTAAATAGGAATATTACAGTGGTATCAGAGCATGATTTATGGCACAACCTATGATATCAAGATATCAGAGAATTGAAGAGAAGAAACAAAGATCAGAATTATGGAGAGGATGAGATTACTCTCATCAGTGTTCAGATCTAAGTAGGGCCTCTCCAAAGAGGTAGATCAGAAGAGAGAAAGAAGATACACCGAGACTCCTAGAGGGTTTCGAGAAGAAGCAAGCTGCAGTAAAATCTGTAAGAGGTTTCAAGAAGAGGAAGGAAGCCCCAACACTTTCTATCAGCAAATTAGAAGACCGGAGAGTCCTAGATCTCCTCATATATCCACTATGCCCACTTTCTTTGAAGAAGGTGAGAGGTATAACAATGAAGAAGAGAGATGCAAAGAAAATCCTAAAGGGTTTAAAGATGGAGAGGAAGAACTATACACTTCCTGTCATCACAAAGCAGGGCAAATGTCTGAAGAAGAGATCTCATTACTTCTTTTTCAAACATTGAAGAGTATTGAAGAAAATCTCAAGGAGTTTGATGAGGAGGGGAAAAAGATGAGCTACAAAGAGATATCTCCCAAGGAAACAAAGGAGAATGTCAATCTTGTCACTTTGGGCAAGAGATCTCCATTTTCACCATCTGCTGCTAAGGTGCTTGCATCTAGAGAAGAGGCACTTGCATCTTTGCAAGGTAGTCTTGAGCTCTTAACATATGGAGTCCCATGCATGAATCATGAGATGCATGAGGAGGAGAAGGAAGATACCAGCGCTGGTATGCTTGAAGAAAGGTGACCATCATTCTTGCCAGCAATTGGAGGCATCATTGATCCGAGTGGAAGAAATCTTGTGTTCTGTCAAGAGGTTCCCACATATCAGTTGATCTAAGGTATGCATGAAATTTTAGCACATATTGTTTCAAGATTAATGCATAGCCAAGGATTAAATCAAAATGCTGATTTGAAGCAAAGACATGTCACAGCACAGAGGACCCTTGATCTAATCAAGGATGAGACTGGAAACTATCCCTATGCATAATTTTTGAGATGCATTCAATCTCTTGGGTTGAGATGTAGGGTCTCAAGAAAGGGGATTAGTACTATCCTATGTTCAATGGCTGATTGTGAGATCAGTAATGAAACTTGCCTTGAGACAGTACATGCATCACTTTGAAGATCTACAGCGTTGTCACTTAGTGACTGTGACAAAGAGGCTTCAGCTCTCTTGGATCATTCTAGAGGCAGCTTCTACCTTGAAGCAGCGGAGAAGAAGAAGATGAAGAGTAGACATCTTGAGATGAGAATAATTTTCTCCCCTCTAGATGACACTCTCTCAATGAGCATGCTACAGTTCAAAGAGAGACTTCTACTTACTGCAGATTCAAAGCCTCACTGGTTTTGGAAGGCCATAGATGGAAGAAAGGTCTCACTAAGAGATCTCAACAAAGATGCATTTCAATATTTCATGAGATGCAAGGTTCTTCATTGGTTCAAAGGAGATGGTATTCTACAAAGGGAGGATTCCATGATTATGCAACACATCACTCATCTTCCATATTGGAGTGAGTGGATGAGGATGATGAGCAAGAGATCACATGATCACTTGCAGACATATATGGGCCAGCAAGCTTGGTTACGCTGGTTTCCCTTGGGAGACTCCTATCACTCTCCAAAGGCACCTATTTCTCTGATCTATGCCTTGAAGAATGGTCATGAAATGAATAAGGAGGCATGGCAATGCTAGTTGCTTTGGGGTAAGCATGATCACTACCCAAATTTTCTCATTCTCTCATCTCATGCTTTATGCATCATTAATAGAGTATATGAAAAGGAAGCATGGTTGATGTGGTTGTTAAAAGGAGAGTTTGGACATCACATGTTAAATCTCGTGTCCGTGTATTCACCCATGTTTGAAATATGTCTCATTTATCCACATGTATTTCTGTTGGAGATATGTTTCATGCATGAACTTTGGCTTGGGAGGAGGAATGACTCCCACATGATGTGGTATGAGGGAGCTTTCTTGTACTATGTTGATGAGACATTTCTCATGTCCATCATTGTGTTATTGCTCCATGATCGACATGTTGATAAGGCAACAGGGCTGCAAAAGTCCTTGTTGCTATGGCTGCTCTTGGGTGAGTATGGTTACTACCCAATAGCTCATCATTTTCTGAATCATGCCTTGGATTTCAATGATATGTTGCAGCAAGAGAAGGCATGTATAATTTTGTTTTACTTGAGAAAGTATGGCCACCACATGACATCTCCTATGTCTGTGTGTTTTGCATTGTGTACAATTTGGCATATTGATCTCATGATGTGCATTGATGATAATACTTTGTATTGGGCTGATGTGACATATCATATGTCCATTAGTATGGTTTGGTTCCATGATGAACATGAGGAGGAAAGAAGGCAGCAAGACCTCTTGTTGCTTTGGTTGCTTTTAAATGAGTATGGTGACCACCCCATAGCTCATAATTTTCTGATTCATGCCCTATGTATTAAAGATAAATTGCAGCAAAGAAAGGCATGTACATCATCTTTTGGGAATCTTGGCTTGTCCATCTTGCATGGAAAAGATGGAGGATGGCAGCAAAGGGCCTTTCTCCGGTGGTTATTATTAGGAGAATATCGTTTGAAATATTTGTTTACCCATATTACTCCTTACCTTCTTCTTTTTCCTAACACTGGAATGATGGATTTTGGATCCAAGGAAGCCAGCAGGGCTAACAATGAGAGCATAACAATGCTTAATCAAATCCATGAGACATGGGATGGAGGAATGTTTTGTATGATGAAGCTTTTCCTTTATGGAAGGAGCTACTTTATTTTATATCTCTCATGTGTTTATGATGGTTTTGGACATCATGAAATTGTCATTTTGTACTTCATGATAAGAAGAGGACATCTAACATTACAGTTGGAAGTCACCTCATGCATTTGTGGAAGACAAATTTGGAACCAAACATACATAACCTACTGCAGCAAATTCAGGAAGCCTTCCTTATGTGGATTCCATTTGGAGGGGAATAGATGGTTTTCATATACCATAAGAGTTGCTTGAGGGCAAGCAACATTTTGCCGGGGGAGATTGTAATATTCCCAATTTTTGCAGCTAATGGGAATATTTCATTTTATTTCTAGTTTTCTTAACTCATGAATAAAAGTGTAAAGGAGGAACTCTAAAACTCCTAATCAGCAAAATAAATCAATGCCCAATGTGAACATGGAAAAATCTGGGCCATTTCAATAAAATACACTTAGGTGTGAAGACGAATTAAGAATATTGACAGGGTCAACAGGACCAAATCTCAGCAGTGTCTAGATGCATTGAACCTCTTTATTGATCAGTGCAGTTCTAGATGGAGACCTTTCATGTGAAATTGGTAAACTCATTGGAGGTGGTTTAGGGTTTTATAAGCCCTAATGTTATAAAATGAAGAGGAAGGCCACAAGGAAAGGTAGTTGAAGATAATTCGATTTTGAGATTGCTTAAGCAACTCAAACTCTCTTGGCTGCTTAGCTAGAGAGAGAGGAATTTACTGTTTAGGAATTCCTCCTCCTTCATTGAGGAGCCCTTGAAGGAGTATGTTCTGAAATGCCTCACATCTAGGCTTGAGGCCAAGCTTCCTCCTCCATCAGAGAATTATTTCTACAACAACATAATTATGTGTTGCAGGGTGTTGCAGTGAGGGGTTTTCAACACCACTTCCAGATCTAGTTTTATAGAAAAGGGATCATTCGTTTCTCAGGAAGATTAGTGAGGAAGCTTTGAGCTTCATATTTAGATCTTGGCATCATGCCAAAGAACCTTCCAACATCATCTACGCAGTATACTTCAGAAACTACATCATTTTTCCAGTGCATTGCTGCAGCAGGGTTTCTACCCTAGTTTGGTGCTTATTTCCTTGAGGAAGGGCCATCCCTTCTTCCGGAAAGTTTGTATTGCAGCCCTATTCTGTAATTTTGTACATTTCAGCTCATATACTCAGAATTTCAGTGATTCTATGTTTTTCAGATCCATATTCTGCAAATCTGATACTTGTATTTGTTCTTTCATGAAATCCCCTTGTCGGGTGATCTATTTGATGTATAAAAGGAGCTAAATCTCCAGTTTTATTCATTCTCAGTTATAATAAACTTCAGATATGATGTTTCAGACATAATTTGTCTAATTTCTTCATAAATCACGCAATGTATGCTTCAACCATTTTCTGCATACTCCAAGTCATGGGAAATCAACATTTTTAAGCTTATTCGGGAATGGAGGAACTGTTTAACATAGATATAATGCTTTTTTTGAGCTGAAATTAGGAGCATAGGTCCCTCATGACCTAATATAAAATAAAATCCTATAATTTCCCTTAATTTTACGCATATTTCTTAATACATCTATTTTAGGGTCGAAATCACTGCTTTTCCTCACTTTTTGGATCCTAAATTCAGATCTAAGTTGCTGCTGTACTTGAAATCAGTTTTTGAGTGTATATCAGCACATTTTATTCATTTATAGCTCTCTTCACTTTCATTAGAGCGTTTTACTTTACTGCAACCCCTCATTGGGCCTTCTCTTAAAGATAACTAAGTGCAGGAGATTTGTTTAACCCTCCTAGTCTTATTTGTTTCAGCTCAAATCTTGGATTTAGTTTTTATATTGTCTGATCTAAAGGATACAAGAGTTATTTTCTTGTTCTAAAACATATTTTTCTGAAAATGTGTTTTTAAGTGCATGATTCATGAGCTGTTCCTAAATAGGAATATTACAAGCACCCATGGCACTTAAGGAGTTACCAGGTAGGTAGATTATGCAGATGGATTGATTGGGTCTTTGACCCAAGATCACCTAGGCAGCATTAGTACCATGCAGATCGATTCTGCAGAAGGTTTTATCAGGTATTTTTCCCAAGATCACCTAGGCAGCAATAGCACCATGCACGTTGATTCTGCAGACGGTTCGATTGGGTCTTTGGCCCAAGGACACCTAGGAAGTAGTAATAAATAACCTGGATACTCATAAAATTCTACTTAGAACGTATCACTACCTACTTATCATGAAAGTCGCCCCAGCACTCATATACCAACCAGGGACAAGGGAATCGATATCCCCCATTCGCCACACAAAATGAACCAATGGCACAATGTAATGCGCTGATCAATCTAGTGCAACCATTCTTAGGCTCATCAACAACCATACAACTAGGAGAATTATGATAATCCTCCAAATGTTACAAAAATAAGCCAAGGAACAAACAAAAAGGAGAACTTGGATAGGGGGCGCTCAATAACCCCGCGTCTTGGGGTAACCCCAACTGAAATCAAAACTAGGACCCAAGTAATAACTCCCAAGGAAAAATTGGAGCCTAGATTATCTGATCACCAGACCGAAATTACCACTATGATCAGCACTCTTTAACAAACAGAGGCAATGCCACACATTCGCACTCCGGAAAAAATAAAATTTTCAGCGCCGATAGGTATGCACCCTCCCATCTTCCTTTCCAAAGTTCATGTCTTATAATAATATTGGATGAAAAGAAGATGCTTTCACTTGAGGTGATTGTTTTTTCAGGAAGAACCCGCAAACCATTCACAGCACCACCCACTGAAAGTTCTGGAGCAGGTATCATTCTACCCTCAGCATGATAGGGTCCCAGAAAACTTTGCATATCCTAACATCATTTCTCCATCAGAAATAAACCATAGGGTCCTCATACCCAACCATGTTTATCATCACCTCACCCTGCATATCATGAACGTCTGTGATGGTCAGTAGAGCCTCCCCTCCATGGTGATCGTCATCCAAAGTAGACCATATATCACCCCACAAGTGACGCCATGGCCATACCATTTTAGTCTGGGAAGCACCTCATGCCCATCCATATACCATGCATAAGGTCAAGTTCACCATTTAAACTGAACCCCCTTCCTAGACGATTGGGTTGTACAAGCAGAATGAAAGCGCACCTCTGCACACTGAATTTGGCCTACCATACCTCCATCAACATTAACCCATCTGCAACATCTTCCGCTTCATCAACACCGCACATGAGACAAACCAATGGGACTCCTACCCCCAGCAAAACACCGTCCTCACACCATCAAGTGAGCGACCCTCTTTCATGTTTTTGGGTACCCATCTCTGTGTTTTGTACAAACCAAACCCCATTATTTTATTCTTTTGGTAAGTGTACAAAGACCGCAAATGATGCCCTTCGCCTCTTCGCCCTCATATTTCACCTTTTCTCCCATGGCAGCAGTCTTCCATCTCCCTTGGTCGAAGTATTTCATCACCCCCATGCACGCACCATTACGACAATCATAGTCGATTCATACCCGCCCTGTAAGTCCTACCGACTCCAGGGACTTTTCCCTTCAGAAATACCTATGACTGCCACCAAGCTGCTCAAATATACTTCGACCTCGGGCCACTGAATCCCCATCATCTGTTTTCAGCTACCGCTCACCACCATGCCTATGTTAAACCCATTATGGTTTGGTTAAGGCTTTCTTTTTGTCGACATCAGCACCTCTTTTCCAAAAAGGAAGCGGTACCTTGGATGACCCCTCCCCATGCAAAGGGGTATCCTCGGGTGGCATTATGGGAGACATCATTGTCCATAGATGTCATCGATCCTCTTGAAATTCGACTACAGCAAAAGCTTTCATGTCACGATGGTATCATACCTTTACAACCATTGCACTTTGATCAAGATCCGTCGAAGACCCGTGCCTTTATAAGCGTCTCTGAGAACAATGCTTACACAGGAAGGTCCCAGCCAGTACATATGCGTACATTGCGCAATGATATTCCATACCAATATTATGCATATGGGTACCACATTCCACCTATCGTCAAAGAAAAAATTCCCCTGAGGGCGTCAGCAGTCATCGTCAACAACCACCAACATCACTACCATAGTAGTGGCATAGACAACACATGTATCTATCAATTTTTTTTAACTAGCCATAGCATCACGAGCATGGGACATGCCCGCCCCATTGAAATTTTGCAAATATGTTTTATATTTTGTCTGATTGCAGGGGTTCCCTTAGGCCATGGTTATCTTGGAAACGATGCAAGGTGTTGTCTATTCTAAACGCAGGCCTCGTTCTCTCTCTCTCTCTCTCTCTCTCTCTCTCTCTCTCTCTCTCTCTCTCTCTGCGTATGATACATAAAAGAAACTATAATGTATTTCGGCTATACAGTTCTTCCTAGACATCACACATTAGGGGGCAACTGTTAACACTTGAAAATCGTACAATAGAAGACGACATCAATTAATGTCGAGCCCAAGGATTTACAGGACATGGACACATTATGGAATCAAGAACTATTTAAAATCTCTAAGGTTTTGAGAAAATCAAATTTTAACTAGTGATAAATTCTCAAATGCGTGCTTTTTCCTTCGAAAAGAGTGCCTTCTGCGTGCACTGGAGCCCGATAAGCACGCATTCTTGGAAGTAGAAAAAATTCACTTTCTGGGACCACAAGCAAGCAAAGGACAATTTCTCCATATGTGAAAGCCACCTAAGGACAACACCAGTGCCTCCTTAGACATTATGTGAGCACACAAAATCATATTTTATCACACAATGGAATCACACCTCTCCCTTTGGTCACAATCCATCATGTACCAAGGGAGGGAAGGAGGATTTGAAGCTCACCTATATAAACCCACCAAGAGATGAAAAAAGGGTGATCACAAGGTTATGTTGGCCAAAGTTGCCCCAAGCAACACTAGCATCGTGTGTGACCCAAGGAGCTGAAGAAAAAGAGGACTCGATGGTTGGCCACCCAACATCTTAGTCCACCACAGCAGAGAGAGAGAGCTAGACTACGTCAGAAGGCAGAACTTGAAGGACAAACATCCTTACATCGGGACCTAGAGCCATTGCCTAGGGGCCCTTTGGCAAGTGGGTAATATTTTTTTTTTCATTCCAAGCATTTAATAAGAAGAGGCCATTGAGCCATTGTTTACATTGTCACTGTTTGGAACTCTCTATATAGCTTCTTTTGTGTTTTTAGTTTTAGTTTTTTAACAGAGCATACTTCACTGTATTACTTCACTTAAGTTTTATGCGTTTGAGCTCCCCCCACATACTAACTGTTACCTATAGTTTAGAGGGTATACCACACTCTCTAAACTCGTGCAATTTCATACACCCGTGTGTCGAATCCGCCACAACAACAACCTATCTCTGTTGAAGCTCCTTTTCAACAATGGGGTCTTGATTTCATTGGAGAAATCCACCATGCCTCATCTGCCCAACACAAATGGATCCTTACAAAAACTAACTATTTTACAAAGTGGATAGAAGCCATTCCTTCCAGGACTGCCAGAGACTCAATAATTATCAGATTCCTTGAAAGCCACATTTTTTTCTAGATTTGGCTATCCTAGAAAAATCATAACTGATAATGATGTTGCCTTTAGATCCAAGAAGATGGTGGAATTTTGCGACAAATATTAGATTCCATTGGGGCATTATACAACTTATTACCCTGAAGGTAATGGGTTGATTGAATCCTCAAACAAAATCTTGGTAAACATCATCAAAAAGTTGTTGGAAGAGAACAAGAAATCATGGCACAACAAACTAGTACATGCGCTATCGACAAACATATTAACAAATAAAAAATAAATTGGTATGTCTCCCTATCAGCTAGTGTATGGAGCAGATGCATTTTTCCCAAAAATCTTGGGAGTGCCAGTAATGCAACTCATTCAAGAGGTACAGTCTGAAGAAAATGACATGCGAAGAAGAATAAATCAGACTATCCAGCTGCAGCAAACTAGAGAAGAAGTGTACAACAGAACACAACAAGTACAATAAAACATGAAGAAGATTTTTGAAAAAAGGACCAAGGAAAATGATTTCAGCATTGGAGACAAAGTGCTAAAATGGGATCCAAGAAGAGAGGACAAAGGCAAGCATGGAAAATTTGACAACTTATGGAAAGGTCCAAACATCATCCATTCTGCAAGAGGTAACAATACATTTCCCTACAAGAAGTGGATGGAACAGAATTATTTGGAGGTCTTGTCAATGGTAGGATGCTCAAGCATTATTTCAGTTGAAAATCTCAGTTTAAAGCTTTGTTCATTGTATATAACATCGCTGAAACCAAATCTCAGAAAAATAAACAAAAAAAGAAAGAAAAGAAGAAAAGAGGGAAAATAAAAAGAAAAGAGGTAAAGCCCCATGCCAAAAAGTGATATTTTTGAAAGTGTACAAGTCCAAATGCCACTACTTGTAAGAATAAGTCTTGTTCAAACATACAACCTAATCATGATTGAAAAAAAAATGAATTTCTGCTGATAGGATAGTGAATGAAGATTTTTCAAACTGTGTAAACTTGGATTATCAGTAGATTAGAGAAGACATTGGTTCCAAATTCTAAATCTGGACCAAACAGAGAAGTAAGGGATGAATGACAAATTTCAGATCAAGTCCCTCAGTTTCAAATTCAATTTTTGCAAAATAAATATTTGTGTGCAGCTTGTCCAAAATGCCACAATTTCATGACAATCAAACTGTTTAATATTGATTTGATCATGCTTTAAATTTCATGCTAATAGATTAGAGAATGAAAATCTGTTAAATTGTTTAATATTGACAGATAAGTAGATTAGGTAGAGAATAAAAGAGCTCATCAGTCTAATCTGAGCCTTTGGATGATATAAGGGTAGAAGTAGATAGTTTTTTCTTTCAAAAGAAAAATGTTGTCAAGGGTTTTCCAGTCTAAATGAACCCAAATGAAGAAAAAATGCTAGAATTGAATGATGGGTAGGTAGAATTGAGTTGCACTAAGCATTATTTTCAATATTTAAAGGTCGCAAGTTACAAAGAACAACAACAGATCAACAATTGCAGAATGGAAAATCTTCCAAGTGCAAACAAGGCACTGATCTAAAAATTCCAGAGATCTCAACTCTGAGGTTCTTGACACCTCCTAAAGGAGTTGCCCTCCCCAGCTAGAGCCACTGTTATCCTCCTGTATTCTACAGTATCACTAGGTGACTATGGATTTTCTACAATCTGCTGAAAATAGCATTCCTTGACTATAAGCTATTCTAAAAAATATCACTTCCTTCATTATCTCCATTAAACCTTTTTTCACTATCCCTCATTTTGCCTCTTTAAAAATACCCTCATAATACTGAAATTCTATGGTTTAACCTCAGAACCCTCATTTGTTCCCATTCCCCTATCCAAAACGCTACTTCTATTAATAAAAATCCATTTTTGACCCTCCCCTTCATTTATTTCCCTTCTTTCCTCAAAACAATGTAAAAAATCCTTTTTACATTGTTTTAAAACCAAACACAGACAGAGATACAGGAAAATTCAGAAACACGGCCAGAGGAAGGGTTAAAGGGTTAATCATAGATTAAAGACAAAAGGCAGATTAACACAGAAGACAGATCTGAATGATGAAGGAAAACAACATTTACTTCTCATAAACACTTTGGACACATAAAACCTCATTTTACTCAAATAAAGGAAACCACAGTTATTGAAACAGTCAAATATATTTCCGAGCTACTCAAAAGTTATTGTAAAAGTTAATGAAAATCCTCAGAAGTCAAAAATATCCCAAAGTTAGCTTAGCAGTAAATTAAGAAGTTATTATTACAGTGAGTTAGTCATAGATATTTTGCCTTGGGCCTTGCATGGTCTCAAAGGTAAAAATACATTAACTCTGTAATAAATACAAATTTGAAACCCTAGATTAGGGTAACCTCCTCATTTTGCAAATAAACACTGCATGTAATATTCATTTCTAGTGTTGGTTGGTGAGTTGGTTGGTTGCTTGATTAGAGGATTGTCTGCTAGGCTAGATTTGATCAGACTCTCAGTTGCAGAGATTTGTTGCACTGGAGTATTGTAACTTTTTTGGACGTCAGTAATACAAGCACGTTCACATGATTCTTGAGCTATGTTAATGGTGAAGTTATCCTTCTTTGTCAATGTCTTCCCTTCTGTTTTCCATATTTTCCATCATTTCTCTGATAAAAGAACATAAAATTTAGATTAAGATATGCTGTCTTGGCACCTTAATTCTGTCTACTTTATTTCATCTTAATGTTTTCTTCTGCAAGGTCTGATAAGAGAATTCTTAATTGCTCTTTAGTTCCACCTATCTTGTTGCCTTGGAAATGATTCAGTAGAGTCCAGCCAAAGAAGTATATGGTTTTCCTTGTCCTTTGGTATTGCTTGAAATGTTATTTTTAAAGCCTTCTTTGAAGTTTACTTAGTAGAGTCCAGCCAAAGAAGTCTATGGTTAGCCCTGTCCTTTGGTTTGTCTCAAACTGTTGCTGCAAAGGTATTTTTAGTTTGATTAAAGAATTCTTAATTTCTCTTTGATTATACTGACTATTATCTTGAATATTTTCTTTGTCTAAAAGTAATAGCTAGAGAATTCATGGGTGTCCTGCTCTCTAGGGTTGCTATATTGTTGTATTAAGGTTTTATTACTAGAGTCTGGCCAAATAATTCTATGGTTTGCCCTGTCCTTTGGTTTTTCTTAAACAGATACCTAAAAGGCTTTTCTTGTTGAAGTAGATTTAAAGGATTCTTAATTTCCCTTTAGCTTTACTGATTTCACAACTTACTGTCATTTCATATTTAATCTAATCTAAGAGATCCACTTGATATAGTTAGCTTTACCTATGAAAACCATTGTAGAGTTGATGAACAATTAAATCCTTTTATGACTCCATCGCCCAATGGATTAATGCTTCCCACAGTATATCTATTCAACTGAAACACTCAATCACTTAATCACACCTTCAACAAAACAAAACAAACAGTCCTAGAACTTCATAACTAGCCTAAAATCAGAAAACAAAAGCATAGAGATATATCATTTACAAACACATACATAGAGAGAGCCCTCTCTGAGTCCAAGAAGGCTAGGTCCTTGGACTCCAAAGTGGTTTGATGTGGTTCCCTGCAGAGTTGTTCTTGCCAATTTTGCAAATCACGGGGAGCCAACGACCTTCGTTTTTTATTTCTTAAAGTGTTGGAAAAGATGAAACATAGGGATACCTATTAAGAGGATAATTACAACAAATTTCTTTTTTTTATTACCACTTTAAAAGGAGAAACTAACACCTTTTGTTCTTATGTGAGGAAGCACTACAACAATAAAATTTACTCTGAATTATTAACGACTTGCTAAGTCTTCATGATCAACAAGTAAAGGTCATATGTCACTTTAAATATTTCAAAATTTCATCTCCATATAGAATAATATAGGTTTAATATGGAAAACAAGGGAAGCACCGATGGCAATGTGCTTCACATAGATAAAAGTTGCATTGGTGCTTGAGTTCTCTACAACACTAAAAATGGTAAACATGAATTTTATGGATGATATGTTTTTTTTTCTTTATTTAACACTATTATGGTGTGCTCGAGCAACCAACTCACCAATGCAGAGTATTTACGAAGCACACTGCAATTTTTTAAATTTAAAATCCTACCATAATGCACCATTTTATTTATGCATTAGTCCGTGTCAAAATAGGAGCAACACCGATGCTTCTTGGGATTTTAACACCAAAATGGTGAAAACAAATTTTACGACTGACATTTTTTTAAATTAATCTTTTGTTTGGTTTTATCGAGTAGTATACGCACTGGTGCTATGGTTTCACCTAGCACACCACTATTTTTAAATTAAAAACCCTGCAACGGTGCACCATGTTGTATACACACCAGGGCATTATGAAAAGGTCAAAGCACTAGGGATTCGTGGGAGTATAGCACAAGAATGGTGAAAATGAATTTTATGGCTGACATATTTTTAAATTTACACTAGTCTTGTGCCATCAAGTAGTATACACATTGTTTCTCGAGAGTTACTTAGCAAACTGTTATTTTTTATTTAAAAAAAAATAACCCTCGAATGGTGCACCATTGTCTATTAAGAATTGGGACATACATTTCTATTAATGGCACCGATGCTTATTATATGAGTAGCGCATCAATTTTTTTTAAAATTAAAAACCTTGCCCCAGTGCACCATGTTTTTACGCACCAAGTTTTTTGTAAAAAGTGAAGGAACTAGTGCTTTATGTGAGTATATCACCAAAGTGGTGAAAATGAATTTTACGACCGATGTTTTTTTTATAAATTTAACCTTTTCCAATGCTATCAAATAATATACACACCAATGCACCTTATATAAGTAGCACACCATTGTTTTTATTTGTATAAAAAATAACCCTGCAAGGGTGCACCAGTTTATATTAAGAATTAAGACCTCCAGTTCAATTAATGACATAGATGTGTATAATATAATCAACGCACCACCATTTTTTTTAAAATCCCCACAATGGTGCACCATATTTTTTATGCACCCAGGCATACTTATACAGGTTTAACATTGAGCATTATGATAGTATAGCACCAGACTGGGAAAAATGGGTTTAGCACTAGGGCATCATGAGAGTATAGCACTAGACTGGGCAATTTTTTTTTTTTATGACCGAAATTTTTTAAATTTAACCATTTTCTATTGCTATTGAGTAATATACACACCAGTGTGCATTATGTACTTAGCGTACAATTATTTTTTATTTTTATAAAAAATAACTCTACCATGGAGCACCATATGCTATTAAGCACCGATACGTATAGGTATAGTAACACACAGATGCATTAGAGTATTATAGACACACCATTAAAAAACATCTGCTAAAACATCTATCTGCCCAACTCCGTTAGTGACCTCCACTACACACGAATTTTTGAGCTATTTTTATAGGGGCTTCCACAAAATCCTCAGCTAGAGGGTCTTTTCCCTGTAGTGAGAAATCAATTATTTTCTTCATAATCAGCACATCGTTCCAAAAATGAGATAGTCCATGGTGATAAAAAACAAAGGGGGTGTAGAGTTAGCAGTGTGTGAAGCTTTTCTTTTTCGTAGCTTTCTGTGTAGCTTTCTTCCCACAGAAAGCTCCGCACAAGAGATAGTTTGTCACCACTTAATTTGTGTTTCCCATTTCTCATATTATTCCTCCAATGACCTAGTTGCTAGAGTATAAATTAACCTCTTCACACATATGCAATGAATTTTCACAACACAAACTTCGTTTCCAATAAGGAAGTCTAGATGGGCCAATAGTGGGCCCATAAATAGTAGTTCTCAAGATGGAATCTAGATAACATGGGCATATGGTGTGCATGAAAGTAGAGGCAGACATATGAAACTTTCATTGAACAAAGCGCCATATCACAGTTCTTGTAAAATCCCCATTAAAATATACGTGTTACCCAAAAGATTAAAGGCCATCTCACTGTACATCGTTTTGTACAATTATAAAAAAATACACATACTACACTCATAATATTTTAAGGCTTGAAAAATGGAAGGTTGGCACAGTTATCGTCCAAAACCATATCATGTATCTTTAGACACAATTTTTTGAAGATGTATGTAGAGGCTAAGTTCATTTCCAAATTCATTTTAATTTTGGATTATATAAAATGTACAAAGGAAGCACAAGAAATATTTTTTAAGCTAAAAATGAAATGATTGCAAACATTGCGGAAATTGAATAGATTTGATTTATTCCTATACATGTGGCCATATTGCATAAGGTTTCTCCGCTAATTTGCATTAGCACTGAATGTCCCAGGCTGTCTCAAACGAAATCAACCATTTTCTTCACAGACAACACATCATTCAAAAAATGAGACAATCTATGGCGAGAAAAACTAAGGGGCATAGAGTCAACAATGTGTTGACAACTATTTTCATGTTATACATGATTTTGGGATGAAAAACAATTTTAATGGGTTGCTTTGTATTAAGAAATTAAAATAAAAAATGAACAAATTTTGTTTCGTAACTAAAGGATATACAAATTTTGTTTATTGCAAGAGATTTTCAAATTCTAATATGTTCTACACAAGTGAAATGAATGCTCAAGAAGAAAATTTTATCAAGCACAATAAACAAACTAATAAATTAATACAATGTTGATGTTGTAATACTTTTGTAATAAAGACATAATTAAATTATTAATAAAAGCTCAGATCAAAGGAAATAAATTAATTATTAAATTAGAAAAATAATAAAAATAATGATGTTAATATTTCAATAATCAACATCACGCAATTGTTGATGTCTGGAATGAATATAAAACAAAAAAATGTCTGAATTTTTTTTATTTCCATAACCCATGTGCTCTTGCCAAAATAACATCAAAAGGGGCTCCATTTTATTACATATAGGACTTAGCTCATGTGTGAAGAAGCTACAAAGTGGGAATTTAAAATTCAAAGTCGTGAATTCATTCAGTGGGAAGTTAAAGTTGTGAATTGATTTAGTCATATGTACGTCAAAAACCTACACACTCTTCTCTTCAGAAATAGCTAGACTTGTGTGGAGCTTTCCACACAAGAAAAGCTTGACACACTATAAAAAAAAATAGCCTACATGGAGCCACATTTACATTTTGTGACCATGGCTTCTTTCATACAACATTCACGCTCCAATACTTCAATGCTTAACACATTCTCTTACCTCTACGTCATCAAATCCAACAAACATGCAACATGGTCACTAAGCCATGTAGGATATCGTGAAGCCAAAAAAATTTCCCACGTTGAAGGTTCAATCAACTCTTTTTATAGGCTGGCCTTCCATATCAGGAAACAAGAGCAGATTTCCTAACTGCTTTATTGTTAGTTTTGACATGCATCTTTTCTCTCTAATGCCAAAGAAAACTACAATGTTGTTTTAGGAAACGATACCAAGTAAATAATACATTCTGGCTATAATGAATATTTAATAAACTTTGTCAACATCCATGTTGTTATAACACAAGAAGTGAATATCAAGTTCATATAAATGAGATTGATTCACAGATTCATTACCATATACCCGTGCAACACGTCAAAACAAGGTTTGATTATACTTTGTCGTCATATATGTGTTCTTCACTAACCTATTGTCTACTATCACTTGTATCATCAACCTTTTGGATTAATGAAATATCTAATTGTTGTAGGAAAAATGGAGGAGTCACTGCTACTTCCTGATATACTTATTTTGACTCCATTTCTTACGGTAATTGTGACCTTTGTAAAGCCTCCCCTCCATGGCGATCGTCATCCAAAGTAGACCATATATCACCCCACAAGTGACGCCATGGCCATACCATTTTCGTCTGGGAAGCACCTCATGCCCATCCATATACCATGCATAAGGTCAAGTTCACCATTTAAACTGAACCCCCTTCCCGAACGATCGGGTTGTACAAGCATAATGAAAGCGCACCTATGCGCACCGCATTTGGCCCACCATAACTCCATCAACATTAACCCATCTACAACATCTTCCACTTCATCAACCTCGCAAATGAGACCAAAAAATGGGACCCCTACCCCCAGCAAAACACCGTCCTCACACCATCAAGTGAGCGACCCTCTTTCATGTTTTGGGGTACCCGTCTATGTTTTTTGTACAAACCAAACCCCATTATTTTATTCTTTTGGTAAGTGTACAAAGACCGCAAATGATACCCTTCGCCTCTTCGCCCTATATTTCACCTTTTCTCCCATGGCAGCAGTCCCCCATCTCCCTTGGTCGAAGTATTTCATCCCCCCCATGCACACACCATTACGACAATCATACCCGCCCTGAAAGTCCTACCAACTCCAGGGAATTTTCCCTTCAGAAATACCTATGACTTCCGCGAAGCTTCTCAAATATAGTTCGACCTCGGGCCACTGAATCCCCATCATCCATTTTCAACTACCACTCACCAACATGCCTATGTTAAACCTATTATGGTTCAGTTAAGGCTTCCTTTCTGTCGACATCAACACCTCTTTTCCAAAAAGGAAGCGGTACCTTGGATGACCCCTCCCCATGCAAAGGGGTATTCTCGGGTGGCACTATGGGAGACATCATTTTCCATAGATGTCATCGATCCTCTTGAAATTCGACTACAGCAAAAGCTTTCATGTCACGATGGTATCATACCTTTACAACCATTGCACTTTGATCAAGATCCATCGAAGACCCGTGCCTTTATAAGCGTCTCTGACAACAATTCTTACAAAGGAAGGTCCCAGCCAGTACATATGCATACATTGCGCAGTGATATTCCATACCAAGATTACGCATATGGGTACCACATTCCACCTATCGTCAAAGAAAAAATGCCCCTGAGGGCATCAGCAGTCGTCATCAACAACCACCAACATCACTACCACAGTAGTGGCACAGACAGCACATGTATTTGTCAATTTTGTTTAACTAGCCATAGCATCACGAGCATGGGACATGCTCGCCTCATTGAAAATTTTCAAATATGTTGTATATTTTGTCTGCTTGCAGGGGGTCCCTTAGGCCATGGTTATCTCAGAAACGGTGCAAGGTGTTGTCTATTCTACATGCAAGCCTCGCTCTCTCTCTCTCTCTCTCTCTCTCTCTCTGCGTACGATACAGAAAATACACTATAATGTGTTTCGGCTATACAGCTCTTCCTAGACCTCACACATTAGGGGGCAACTGTTAACACTTGAAAATCGTATAGCAGAAGACGACATCAATTAATGTCGAGCCCAAGGATTTACAGGACATGGATACATTATGGAATCAAGAACTATTTAAAATCTCTAACGTTTTGAGAAAATCAAATTTGAACTAGTCATAAATGCTCAAATGCACACTTTTTCCTTCGAAAAGAGCGCCTTCTGTCACACTGGAGCCCGATAAGCGCGCATCCTGGAAGTAGAAAAAAGTCACTTTCCGAGACCACAAGCAAGCAAAGGACAGTTTCTCCTTATGTGAAAGCTGCCTAAGGACAACACCAGCGCCTCCTTAGACATTATGTGAGCACACAAAAGCATATTTGAGCACACAATGGAATCACACCTCTCCCTTGGGTCACCATCCATCATGTACCAAGGGAGGGAAGGAGGATTTGAAGCTCACCTATATAAACCCACCAAGAGATGAACAAAGGGTGATCACAAGGTTATGATGGCCAAAGTTTCCCCAAGCAACACCAGCATCATGTGTGACCCAAGGAGCTGAAGCAAAAGAGGACTTGATGGTTGGCCACCCAACATCTTAGTCCACCACAACAGAGAGAGAGAGTTATACTGTGTCAGAAGGCAGAGCTTGAAGGACAAACATCCTTGCATCGAGACCTAGAGCCATTGCCTAGGGCCCTTTGGCAAGTGGGTAAGATTTGTTTTTTTATTCCAAGCATTCAATAAGAAGAGGCCATCGAGCCATTGTTTACATTGTTATTGTTTGGAACTCTCTATATAACTTCTTTTGTGTTTTTAGTTTTAGTTTTTTAACAGAGCATACTTCAGTGTATTACTTCACTTAAGGTTTATGCTTTTGATCTCCCCCCACATACTGCCTATTACCTATAGTTTAGAGGGTAGACCACACTCTCTAAACTCATGCGATTTCTTACACCCATGTGTTGAATCCACCACAACAAAAACCTATATCTGTTGAAGCTCCTTTTCAACAATGGGGTCTTGATTTCATTGGAGAAATACACCATGCCACCTCTGCCCAACACAAATGGATCCTTATAGCAATTGACTATTTTACAAAGTGGATAGAATCCATTCCTTATAGGACTTCAATAGACTTAGTAATTATCAGATTCCTTGAAAACCACATTTTGTCTAGATTTGGTTGTCCTAGAAAAATCATAACTGATAATGTTGTTACCTTTATATCCACGAAGATGGTGGAATTTTTTGAAAAATATCATATTACATTGGGGAATTCTACAACTTATTACCCTCAAGGTAATGGGTTTACTGAATCCTCAAAGAAAATCTTGATAAACATCATCAAACAGTTTCTGGAAGAGAACAAGAAATCATGGCACAAAAAACTAGTACATGCACTATGGGCTGACATATTAACAAATAAAAAATCAATTGGTATGTCTCCCTATAAACTAGTGTATGGAGCAGGTGCAATTTTCCCAACAAGCTTGGGAGTGCCAGTAATGAAACTCATTCAAGTGGTACAGTCTAAAGAAAATGACATGCAAAGAAGAAAAAATCAGACTGTCCAGTTGTAGCAAACCAGAGAAGAAGTGTACAACAGAACACAACAAGTACAAGAAAACATGAAGAATATTTTTGACAAAAGGACCAAGGAAAATGATTTTAGCATTGGAGACAAAGTGCTAAAGTGGGATTCAAGAAGAGAGGACAAAGGCAAGCATGGATAATTTGACAACTTATGGAAAGGTCCAAACATCATCCATTCTGCAAGAGGTAACAATGCATTTTCCCTACAAGAAGTGGATGGAATAGAATTATTTGGAGGTCCTGTCAATGGCAGGATGCTCAAGCATTATTTCAGTTGAAAATCTCAGTTTAAAGCTTTGTTCATTGTATATAACATCGCTGAAACAAAATATCAGAAAAATAAACACAAAAAGAAAGAAAAGAAGAAAAGAGGGAAAATAAAAAGAAAAGAGGTAAAGCCCCATGCCAAAAAGTGATATTTCTGAAAGTGTACAAGTCCAAATGCCACTACTTGTAAGAAGAAGTCTTGTTCAAACATAAAACCTAAACATGATTGAAATGTTTTTGAATTTTTGCTGATAGGATAGTGAATGAAGATTTTCCAAACTGTGTAAACTTGGCTTATCAATAGATTAGAGAATACATTGGTTCCAAAGTCTAAATATGAACCAAACAGAGAAGTAAGGGATGAATGAAAAATTCCAGATCAAGTCCCTCAGTTTCAAATTCAATTTTTGCAAAATAAATATTTGTGTGCAGCTTGTCCAAAATGCCACAATTTCATGACAATCAAACTGTTTAATATTGATTTGATCATGTTTTAAATTTCATGTTGATAGATTAGAGAATGAAAATATGTTAAACTGTTTAATCTTGACAGATAAGTAGATTAGGTAGAGAATAAAAGAGCTCATCAGTCTAATCTGAGCCTTTGGATGATATAAGGGTAGAAGTAGATAGTTTTTTCTTTCAAAAGAAAAATGATGTCAAGGGTTTGCCAGTCTAAACGAACCCAAATGAAGAAAAAAATGCTAGAATTGAATGGTGGGTAGGTAGAATTGAGTTGCAGCAAGCATCATTTTCAATATTTAAAGGTCGCAAGTTACAAGGAATAGCAACATATCAACAATTGCAGAATGGAAAATTTGCCAAGTGAAAACAAGGCACTAACCTACAAATTCCAGAGATCTCAACTCTGAGGTTCTTGAAGCCTCCTAAAGGAGTTTCCCTCCCCAACTAGAGCCACTATTATCCTCCTGTATTCTATAGTATCACTAGGTGACTTGGATTTTCTACAATCTGCTGAAAATAGCATTCCTTGACTATAAGCTATTCTCAGAAATATCACTGCCTTCATTATCTCCATTAAACCTTTTTTCACTATCCCTCATTTTTCCTCTTTAAAAATACCCTCATAATACTGAAATTCTATGGTTTAACCTCAGAAACCTCATTTGTGCCTATTCCCCTATCCAAAACGCCACTTCTATTGATAAAAATCCATTTTTGACCCTCCCCTTCATTTATTTCCCTTCTTTCCTCAAAACAATGTAAAAAATCCTTTTTACATTGTTTTAAAACCAAACATAGATAGAGATATAGGAAAATGTAAAAACACGGCCATAGGAAGGGTTAAAGGGTTAATCACAGATTAAAGACAAAAGGCACATTAACATAGAAGACAGATCCGAATGATGAAGGAAAACAACATTTACTTCTCATAAACACTTTGGACACCTACAACCTCATTTTACTCAAATAAAGGAAACCACAGTTATTGAAACAATCAAATATATTTCCGAGCTACTCAAAAGTTATTGTAAAAGTTAATGAAAAGCCTTAGAAGTCAAAAATATCCCAAATTTAGCTTAGCAGTAAATTAAGAAGTTATTATTACAGTGAGTTAGTCACAGATATTTTGCCTTGGGCCTTGCATGGTCTCAAAGGTCAAAATACATTAACTCTGTAATAAATACATATTTGAGACCCTAGATTAGGGTAACCTCCTCATTTTGCAGATAAATACTGCATGTAATATTCATTTCTAGTGTTGGTTGGTGATTTGGTTCGTTTCTTGATTAGAGGATTGTCTACTAGGTTGGATTTGATCAGACTCTCAGTTGCAGAGATTTGTTTCACTAGAGTATTGTAACTGTTTTGGACATCAATAATACAAGCACGTTCACATGATTCTTGAGCTATGTTAATGGTGAAGTTATCCTTCTTTGTCAATGTCTTCCCTTATGTTTTCCATATTGTCCATCATTTCTCTGATAAAAGAACATAAAATTTAGATTAAGATATGATGTCTTGGCACCTTAATTCTGTCTACTTTCTTTCATCTTAATGTTTTCTTCTGCAAGGTCTGATAAGAGAATTCTTAATTGCTCTTTAGTTCCACTTAGCTTGTTGCCTTGGAAATGATTCAGTAGAGTCGAGCCAAAGAAGTCTATGGTTTTCCCTGTCCTTTGGTATTGCTTGAAATGTTAGTTTTAAAGCCTTCTTTGAAGTTTACTTAGTAGAGTCCAGCCAAAGAAGTCTATGATTAGCCCTGTTCTTTGGTTTGTCTCAAACTGTTGCTGCAAAGGTATTTTTAGTTTGATTAAAGAATTCTTAATTGCTCTTTGATTATACTGACTGTTATCTTGAATTTTTTCTTTGTCTAAAAGTAATAGATAGAGAATTCAAGGGTGTCCTGCTCTCTAGGGTTTCTAGATTGTTGTCTTAAGGTTTTCTTACTAGATTCTGGCCAAAGAAGTCTATGGTTTTCCTTGTCCTTTGGTTTTTCTTAAACATATACCTAAAAGGCTTTTCTTGTTGAAGTAGATTTAAAGGATTCTTAATTTCCCTTTAGCTTTACTGATTTCACAACTTACTATCATTTCATATTTAATCTAATCTAAGAGATCCACTTGATATAGTTAGCTTGCTCTATGAAAACCCTTGTAGATTTGATGAAAAATTAAATCCTTTTATGACTCTATCACCCAATGGATTAATGCTACCCACAGTCTATCTATTCAATTGAAACACTCAATCACTTAATCACACCTTCAATTTATCAACAAAACAAAACAAACAGTCCTAGAACTTCATAACTAGCCTAAAATCAGAAAACAAAAGCATAGAGATATATCATTTACAAACACATACATAGAGAGAGCCCTCTCTGAGTCCAGGAAGGCTAGGTCCTTGGACTCCAAAGTGGTTTGATGTGGTTCCCTGCAGAGTTGTTCTTGCCAATTTTGCAAATCACGGGGAGCCAACAACCTTCGTTTTTTATTTCTTAAAGTGTTGGAAAATATGAAACATAGGGATACCTATTGAGAGGATAATTACAACAAATTTCTTTTTTTTATTATCACTTTAAAAGGAGAAACTAACACCATCGTTCTTATGTGAGGAAGCACTACAACAATAAAGTTTACTCTGAATTATTAATGACTTGCTAAGTCTTCATGATCAACAAGTAAAGGTCATATGTCACTTTAAATATTTCAAAATTTCATCTCCATATAGAATAATATAGGTTCAATATGGAAAACAAGGGAAGCACCGATGGCAGCGCGCTTCATAGAGATAAAGGTTGCATTGGTGTTTGAGATCTCTACAACACTGAAAATGGTAAACATGAAGTTTATGGCCAATATGTTTTTTTTTCTTTATTTAACCCTATTACGATGTGCTCGAGCAACCGACTCACTGATGCAGAGTATTTACGAAGCACACTGCAATTTTTTAAATTTAAAATCCTACTGTAATGCACCATTTTATTTATGCATTAGTCCGTGTCAAAATAGGAGCAACACCGATGCTTCGTGGGATTATAACACCAAAATGGTGAAAACAAATTTTACGACTGACATTTTTTTAAATTAATATTTTGTTTGGTTTTATCGAGTAGTATACGCACTGGTGCTATGGTTTCACCTAGCGCGCCACTATTTTTAAATCAAAAACCCTGCAATGGTGCACCATGTTGTATACACACTGGGGCATTATGAAAAGGTCAAAGCACTAGGGATTTGTGGGAGTATAGCACAAGAATGGTGAAAATGAATTTTATGGCCAACATATTTTTAAATTTACACTAGTCTGGTGCCATAAGGTAGTATACACATTGTTTCTCGAGAGTTACTTAGCACACCATTATTTTTTATTTTAAAAAAATAGCCCTCGAATGGTGCACCATTGTCTATTAAGCATTGGGATGTACATTTCTATTAATGGCACCGATGCTTATTATATGAGTAGTGCATCAATTTTTTTTAAAATTAAAAACCTTACCCCATTACACCATGTTTTTACGCACAGGGTTTTTTGTAAAACGTGAAAGCACTAGTGCTTTATGTGAGTATATCACCAAAGTGGTGAAAATGAATTTTACGACTGATGTTTTTTTTATAAATTCAACATTTTCCGATGCTATCAAATAATATATGCACCAATGCACCTTATATAAGTAGCACACCATTATTTTTATTTGTATAAAAAATAACCCTGAATGGTGCACCAGCTTAGATTAAGCATTAAGACCTCCAGTTCAATTAATGACATATATGTGTATAATATAATCAACACACCACCATTAAAAAAAAAAAACCCACAATGGTGCACCATATTTTTTATGCACCTGGGCATACTTATACAGGTTTAGCATTGGGCATTATGATAGTATAGCTCCAGATTGGGAAAAATGGGTTTAGCACTAGGGCATCATGAGAGTATAGCACTAGACTGGGCAATTTTTTTTTTTTATGACCAATTTTTTTTAAATTTAAGCATTTTCTGTTGCTATTGAGTAATATACACACCAGTGTGCATTATGTACTTAGCATACACTTATTTTTTATTTTTATAAAAAATAACTCTACCATGGAGCACCATATGCTATTAAGCACTAATGCGTATAGGTATAGTAACACACAGATGCATTAGAGTATTAAAGACACACCATTAAAAAACATCTGCTAAAACATCTTTCTGCCCAACTTTGTTAGTGACCTCCACTACACACGGATTTTTGAGCTATTTTTATAGGGGCTTCCACAAAATCCTCAGTTAGAGGGTCTTTTCCCTGTAGTGAGAAATCAATCATTTTCTTCATAGTCAACACATCGTTCCAAAAATGAGAGAGTCCATGGTGATAAAAAGCAAAGGGGGTGTAGAGTTAGCAGTGTGTGAAGCTTTTCTTTTTCATAGCTTTCTGCCCACGAAAAGCTCTACACAAGAGATAGTTTGTCACCACTTAGTTTATGTTTCCCATTTCTCATGTTATTCCTCCAATGACCTCGTTGCTAGAGTAGAAATGAACTTCTTCACACATATGCAACGAATTTTCACAACACAGACTTCGTTTCCAGTAAGGAAGTCCACATGGGCCAATAGTGGGCCCATGAACAGTAGTTCTCAAGATGGAATCTAGATAACATGGGCATATGGTGTGCATGAAAGTAGAGGCAGACATATGAAACTTTCATTGAACAAAGCGCCATATCATAGTTCTTGTAAACTCCCCATTAAAATATATGTGTTACCAAAAATATTAAAGGCCATCTCACTGTACATCATTTTGTACAATTATCTAAAATTACACATACTGCACCCATAATATTTTAAGGCTTGAAAAATGGAAGGTTGGCACAATTATTGTCCAAAACCATATCATGTATCTTTAGACACAATTTTTTGAAGATGTATGTAGAGGCTAAGTTCATTTCCAAATTCATTTTAATTTTGGATTATATAAAATGTACAAAGGAAGCACAAGAAATATTTTTAAGTTAAAAAATGAAATGATTGCAAACATTGCGGAAATTGAACAGATTTGATTTATTCCTATACATGTGGCCATATTGCATAAGGTCTCTCCGCTACTTTTCATTAGCACTGAATGTCCTAGGCCGTCTCAAACGAAATCAACCATTTTCTTCACAGACAACACATCGTTCAAAAAATGAGACAACCTATGGCGAAGAGAAACATTGTTGTTATTTACCCCATGACAGTCAATGGTGATTATTGCGTTAGTGTCTACAATGATCGACGAAGTGGACTACCAACAAATTAGAAGAATATTTAAACATCACTAGATGTGATATTTAAGGAAATAATGTGAAAAACAAACGGCATCCACTTAATCACACTCAATTTGAAAATAATAATTACTCGAACAACTTAATTTTAAATATTTTTTTATATTGGTCTCATCATTTTAAGCGTCCTCTTCGTTCCCTAAATAAATTTGGCATTTCCTTTATTATTATTTTGTACCAACAATAATTTGTTTATTTTGATATTTATTTCTCTTATTTTTATGTATTTACATCTCAATATACCTTTCATGTATTAGTTTCTATATATTAATATATATCCTTTGGAAATTATTAATTAATACTACTTATATAATTAGAGTGCATCATATCACAATTTAAATTTCTTGACAAATGACGATGGCATACATTGTTGGTAACCAATGGTTTAATAGATCAAGTAGCACCAACAATTAGAAGCTGATAAGAATTGTTTCTTGGCTTTTTGTATAACTAATTTGTGGAGAATCAAGATGAAAGGAGATGGTAAATCGTATTGAAAAAATCGGCGGGATCAAAATTCAGCGTTGTGTAACTAGGCCACAATACCTCTCGTTAAATTAGCATAAAAAGGCACTCCATTTTATTACATATATGATTCAGCTCACTTGTGAAGGAAGCTACAAACACTAGTACAAAATGGTTAATTAGTTACTAAAAATATGACTAAAATTTGCATATAAACGACTAGTTTTTGGTTGGTCACTAATAGTAGCTAATTTAAAATATTTTATAACGTGACCAACTTTTAGTTGTTTTTAGCTTAGTCATTAATTGGTTGTTTCAATTTGATTGTCTAGTAGTATATTTATTTATAAATTTGGTCATTAATTTAGTTATTAATTGACACAATTAATGACCAAATATACAACAAAATATATTACTAAATGATCATCCGAGAAAAACAATTAATGACCAAATAAATATGACCAAAATGTTGGTTGTGTTGTAAGATACTGTAAATTAGCTACTAAAATTCATATATATGAAAATTTTAGTCATCGTTTGAAACCAATTAATGACCAAAGAAATATGACTAAATTTTGGTCATGTTATAAGATATTGTAAATTAGCTACTAATAGTCATATATATGCAAAATTTAGTCGTCACTTGTAATCACAAACTTATCATTTGCAAAAGTCATTTATCGTTTTTTGGTAGTTTATTATTCATTATATAAATTATTATTTTAGTAGTTTATATTCATTTCATTTACTTTCATTAATAATCATTATAATTAACTAATTTAGTCGTGGATTCATTTTATTTGTGTTCATCATTAATCAACATAAACTACTAATTTAGTAATTTTAGATTGATTTTATGTATTCATTATTAATCAACATAAATTAATTAGTATGCTTTTGTAACTAAATTAAAAACAAATGTCATACAATGCACATGCTCATCTAATATGAAATCACAGTTACATATGTTAGTTGCAATATTAAAAATATCAAGTGAAACTATAAATAATTTCAATCACATAAATTATATTATATAAAATGTCAAGTATTACGATATGAAATTCCAACTTAATATTTGTTGCAGTACAATTTACACATTAAAGTTTCATCACTTCAAAACATCATCATTGTATTGCCAAGGCATTGCGGGTGAATTCACCAACTCTGAAGACTTGACCATAAGTCTCTATGTGTGTGTCTATATTGGATCTATGGGTACCACCAAACCAATTCTCTTCTCTCTCTCTTTAATTTGGATTTTTTTTCTCTAGTGTTATTTCTCTCCCATTTATTCAATTCTCGTTTCTTACCATCAATATTGAGTTCCTTTTCTGAAAAAAGGAAGAAGATACAATGCATAGTATAAGAAATGAAATACGAAGAACACTGGAATATAAAATAAATTAGACTATAAAGGATTTATACGATATATACCTCAACATCAACAATATTTTCAATGCCATTTTCCCTATAAAAGTAATAAACTTGAACACATTTTCTTCAGTTGGGAAATAGTGGCCACTATGTGGCGAGATGATCTGTATAAACAAAGAAAATAAAATGTCACCATATAAAATAAGACCTTAGTAACTTAGTGTTCAACCTTCAAGGAAATATTAGGCACAATCATGCCAACTAAGTGTTGAAAATGCAACAAGATGATGGAGCTTAGTGAAATGAAGTCGCCTTCACTAAGTGGGCCCAAAGGCTATTTTTGGCGCAAAGTCTATTTTTAGACTATGTCTATTTTTAGACATATGGATCATGGTCTATGAGTTGCAGGATGCTATTTATGGATGATTGGTCAATTTGGTAAAAATATATGGACCTCTATTTTTAGACATTGGCCGGTTTCTATTTTTAGACTGCCGGGCTAAAAATAGAACAGTCAAATATTATCAAGCCTTAATAATATTTAGACTATAAACATTATCTTATCCTCTGCGCACTCGCCTGGAGCGACGATGTGTCCCATGCAGCTAACAGAAATTACGCTATTCCTAGGGGTTTGGCTGAGCTATGTATGGTTAATTTTAGTTAGACTCATGTGGCAGAGTTTTGGTGGAGTTGATTGAGGAGTTAATGGAGGTGGTGTTCTCGTTAACTAGTTGAACTAGTTGTATTTAGTTTAACTGGCTAATACACTAGAGATGAGTTGTGTGAATTAAATATTATTTAATTCACTAATTATTAACTCATTATTCAACTAAAGAACACATCATTTAACAACAGTGCATGGACAGTTCAGTGAAGACCAGTGGAGGAGATAGGTGAAAGAGCCAGTTTGCTATTAGTTGTGACAATAGTTGTGCATGAGATTTGCACAAGCATTGAGTGAGACTTCCCATGAGAATTGCGCAGTTGGAGCTAGTGGGATTCGAACTTGGATCTCATCCATAATACTTTTGGATTGCGTAGTAGAGGCAGGCAGACTTGTGGAGGAGATTTGAACCTGTGACTTGTTCATCTTCCGTGCTAGTTTGTGTGTAGCATGTGAGATAGTGCTGAGAGCTGTGAGAGCTTTGTGCTATGTATTGTTACATGTTCTCTATCATTATAATATACAGATAGTTGGGGGTTTTCAGCTGTATGCTTTCCCCATTACATACCGTGTTATATGTGTGCTTGATTGTGTTTTAATGTGCGCATGCGACTGCTTCTATTTCCACAAATTGATGATCAATTGTAGAAGAGGTTATGTGTTATACATGAATTCGAATTAGTGTGTGACCAGGATAATCTCAGTGAATAAATATTCATTATTCAGCAAATTTCTACATGGTATCGGAGCGAATTGATCATCGGGATCTATTACAGTGATTACAATTTTATTTTGGTAGACAGAGTCTGTAACAAGCCAGGTAGCCTCTGGATCCATTCTTTCTCTGAAAGGTGATATATCCAGTAAATGCCCCTACAGTCGATTTCTATGCTAGAAATAATTTTTTCTCACATATCCAGAAGCAGTTGAGTTTTGAGCTTGGAATTCGAATTTTGCAGCAGACTGTTTTCTTGGTGCCGGAGTTGAAATGTCTTTCAACTGTTTGCGAATCGAATATGCCCTTGAGGGCAGTTCGAATTATGTTGCATGGAAAGACCGGATGGAGGTGGTATTAGATGATAACGGGCTAAAGGAGTTCATAGATATGGATGTCGAAAAGCCTACTGATCCTGCTGAAGTTGAGGCTTGGAAAACGAATATGGCGAAATGTCAAAGGATTCTGTTGGAGGGCGTGAAGGATCACATTGTATCCAGCCTCCATGGAAAAGATTCTCCATATTTGATGTGGAAAGCGTTGACAGATCTATTCCAGAGCAAGAGCAACCAAAGGAAGGTGGCGCTCAAGGATAAACTCAGAAACATTAAGATGGAGAAAGGTGACAGTATCACCAAGTACCTCACGAAGTTCAATCAATGCAGAGATGAGCTGGGAAGTGTGGGGGTGACTGTTGATGATGAGGACTTGGTGGACCTGGCTCTCCTTGGTATTTCGAAGAGTTGGCATTCCTATCAGGACTCTGTCAATGGTCTGGAGAATTTTCCGAGATGGGAGTGACTTTGGTCAGATCTCATGCAAGAGGAGATAAGGCAGACTACCAGGGACGGATCTTCATCAAAGGTATCCGATGAAGAAAATTTCACTTTGGCTACCAAAGCAAAGAAGGGGAAGAGCAAGAAAGCTTCTCAGTCTAGTGCGAAAGGCAAGAAGAAAGACATGTCCAAGGTGAAGTGCTTTCACTGTCACCAACACGGACATTATGCCACAAATTGTCCGCAGAAGAAGAAAAATAAGCATGCTGCTAGATCTGCAGCGGGAGAGGCATTGGCCTCCCCGATTCGAAATTTGGATTTTTCGGCGATCGCATGTGGTCTCAAGTGTGTGATGGGATCAGTATGGACAGACCGAGTGGTGCGTCTTTTCACATGACAGGAGATCGAGATTTGTTTTCAGATCTGGATGAGAAAGATCTTGGAGTGCACATCGAGATGGGTGATGATGGTAGATATAGTGCGACCAGTATCGGTACCATTTACTTTGAAAGGGAGTCTAGTAAACCCTTCGTATTGAAGGAAGTGATGCATGTTCCAGGATTGAAGAAGAATCTTATCTCTGTGGCGATGTTAGAAGACAAGGGGTATGATGTTGTTTTCAGCGAGGGAAAGGCTTTCCTGCACAGTAAGACAACTGGAGAAACCTGGAAGATAGGGGTTTGAGTCAAGAACCTTTATAAATTGCAATTATATGGCTGCGCAACAATGGCATGCAAGGCAGAAGGAGTGGTGAGCCAGGATGATGGCGAGCTGTGGCACAAGAGATTGGGCCACCTTCACCATGGAGCTTTGAAGATACTGCAGCAGATTTCTACTGGGCTTCCTAAAGGCACTCTTGCGTAGTCAGATCAGTGCAAGGGGTGTACTTTAGGGAAGTATGTGAAAGCCACCTTTCACGAGAAGGATAGTCGCGCCACGATGATCCTTGAGAGAGTTCACACAGACGTGTGTGGTCCTTTCTCAGTTGCTTCGACAGCAAAGCACAGGTATTATGTGATCTTTTTTTATGATTTCTCTCGAAAGTGATGGATCTTCTTCATGCAGAAGAAGAGCGATACATACTCAAAGGATTACGAAAGCGAATTGGCGCTGTGGTTGAGAAGGAATCGGGGAAGCATGTGAAGGCTCTTAGGAGCGACAATGGTGGTGAACTCATCTCTGCTGAATTCAAGGAATTTTGCAGCACAGAAGGGATTCAGAGGGAGCTCATTAGACCCCATAACCCATAGAAGAACGGGGTTGCTGAGCGGAAGAACATAATGATCATGGGTGGTGCATGGGTGATGTTGCATGATCAGGGCCTACCCCTTCACTTGTGGGCAGAGGCATGCAATACTACAGTATATGTGCAGAACCATTGTCCTCACAAGATACTTGGCATGAGTACACCGGAGGAGACGTTTTCTGGCAAGAGGCCTGATATTTCCCATTTGAGGATTTTTGGCTCACCTATCTACATGCATGTGACGAAGGATGCTAGAAAGAAGTTGGATCTGACCGCAGAGGTTGGGATATTTGTGGGGTACACTGATACGCCCCACAACTATCGTGTGTATTTTCCAAACAGTCGCAATACTGTTGTGCGATGGGATATCAAATTTCAGGAGGATAAAGCCATGAAGTGTTCACTTGAGAGGGAGCCACACTTGCATGCAGATGAGGAGCTATTAGTTCCTAAGGATGAGCTTCCGGATGTGGATCAGCCACAAGATGAAGTTCATGGAGTGGAAGATATCACTCATGCAACGCCAACCATCAGAGGGCGAAAGCACACTACAGAAGTTGAGCGACTGGCTCAAGATGTAGAGAAGGTTGTAGGAGCACCTACATCACAGCGCAGACAGAAACAGTGACCTGACCGGTACACTGGATACATGGCTCTTATGAGCAAATGTGTCGTGACAGAACCATCCTCTTTCGAGGAAGATGTGGAGGACCCCGCATGGGTAGATGCCATGGTGGAAGAGTATGATTCTATTGTCAGAAACAATGCATGGGCGATTGTCCGTGGTAGGAAGAAATGGTGGTGGGTTCAAGATGGATCTACAAAGTGAAGCAAGAAGCTAAAGTGTGGGAGAAAGTACAAGGCAAGATTTGTTGCCTATGGCTTCTCACGGTCCCGAGGAGATGGTATGAGGAGACCTTTGCACACCTTCATAGAGTACTCTTCCTCTGATCTGCTCTCTCGGCGCAGAGATGGGGTGCTGAGATGGATGTGAAGGTACGTTACTCAATGGAGTCCATTGAGGAGGAGGTGTACATAAACGGCAGAAGGTTTTGAGATCTTGACAGTGAGCCGCATGTTAATGCGAGACTCGAGAAACCTTGTACGGGTTGGAAACAGCTTCTGCGACTCTTGAGCCTACCTGGATAAATTTCGACTTGCAGACTTGGATTCTGCTCCAAGGTGAGCGGATCTAACTTTGTGCAGATTGTGGTGGAGGGGAAGTTTCTGATCATTGTACTGTATGTAGATGATCTGATTTTGACGGGAGATGAGCTGTTGATACTTTCATGCAAGGAGGATCTTGCTAGAGAGTTTGAGATGAAGGACTTGGGCCTCCTTCATTATTTCCTGGGATTGGAAATCTGGCAGCGTAGTGGTGGGTTGTTTGTTTCTCAGGGTAAGTATGCCCGAGAGATACTGGAGAAGTTCAACATGCATGGCTGCAAGCCTGTTGATACTCCTCTTCCTGGAGGTTGGAGGAAGGAGGATGCTACTTCAGCGGAGGTAGTGGACGCCACTATTTATCGACAGTTGGTGGGGCCGCTTATGTATCTGGTCAATGCACGACCCGATATATGCTATGTTGTTAACCAGATTTTGCAAGCTATGGTTAAGCCTACCAAGCTCTTCTGGAAGGCAGGCAAGCATGTATTGCGTTATCTCAGTGGCACATCGGGATATGGTCTGTGGTACAGACAAGAGGATGGGGTGAAGCTTTCTAGCTTCACGGATGCAGATTGGCCAGGGAGCCCAACAGACCGAAAGAGCACATCTGGAGGGATCTTCAGTATCGGGTCGACAACATTTTCCTGGTACAACAGGAAACAGAGATCTGTGGCACTCAGTTTCGCGGAGGCCGAGTATATGGCAGCAAGCTTGGCTGCATGCGAGGCTATTTGGATGAGGAAGATTATGGTCGGGTTGTTCGGGTCGCATTTGGAGCCTACTGTGATTTATTGTGATAACCAGAGTTGCATTAAACTCTCAGCTAATCTAGTATTTCATGATAGATCCAAACACATCGACATCGGGTACCATCATATTAGAGATTGTGTGCAGCGGAGAATCATGTTACTTTCATATATTCCCACGGAGGATTAGGATGCTGACATCTTGACGAAGGCGCTCACCAGGAGAAAATTCGAATTCCACAGAGGCAGGATAGGGGTTGCAGATAATCCATCTCTTGTTGAGAGGGAGTGTTGAAAATGCAACAAGATGATGGAGCTTAGTGAAATGAAGTCGCCTTCACTAAGTGGGCCCGCAGGCTATTTTTGGCGCAAAGTCTATTTTTAGACTATGTCTATTTTTAGACATATGGATCATGGTCTATGAGTTGCAGGATGCTATTTATGGATGATTAGTTGAGTTGGTAAAAATAGATGGACCTCTATTTTTAGACATTGGGCGGTTTCTATTTTTAGACTGCCGGGCTAAAAATAGAACAGTCAAATATTATTAACCCTTAATAATATTTAGACTATAAACATTATCTTATCCTCTTGGAGCACTTCAATTTGATGCTTGGATGTGGCACATGCAGCTGATAGAAGGAAATATGCTTTTCCTAAGGGTTAGTTGAGCTATTGCATGGTTGACTTCAGTTAGAACTCATGTGGCAGAGTTTGGTGGAGTTGATGAGACAGTTGGTGGAGTTGTGTTCAGTTTAACTTAGTTGAACTAGTTGTATTTAGTCTAACTGAAAAATACACTAGTGATGAGTGGTGTGAATTAATTATTAATTATTTCACTATTTATAAACTCATAATTCAACTAAATAACACATCAGTTAACTGCAATGCATGGACAGTTCAGTGGAGACCAATGTTAGAGGTGGGTGAAAGGGTGAGTGTGACTATCAGTTGTGACTATACTTGTGCATGAGATTTGCACACACATTGATGGAGATTTCCAATGAGGATTGCGCAGTTGGAGCTAGTGGGATTTGAACTTGGATCTCATCATTAATCAACTTGGATTGCGCAGTAGAGGCAGGTAGACTTGTGGAGGAGATTTGAACCTGTGACTAGTTCATCTTCATAACTAGTTTTGTGTGTAGCATTGAGATAGTGCTGAGAGTTGTGAGAGCTTTGTGCTATGTATTGTTACATGTTCTCTATCATTATAATATACAGATAGTTGGGGGTTTTCAGCTATTTCTTTCCCCATTAAATCCTGTGTTGATATGTGTGCTTGATTATGTTTTAATGAGCGCATGCGACTTCTTTCTATTTCCGCATATTGATGATCAATTGTAGAAGAGGTTATGTGTTATGCATGAATTCGAATTAGTGTGTTACTAGGATAATCTCGGTGAATAAATCTTCATTATTAAGAAAATTTCTACATCCTCAACCCATCATCCTTATAGAGTTTTCAGCTCACCCCTTCCTACTTGAGACAATGTTTTGTCTTGTCCCTCTTTTACACTATGCTCAAAAATCCACTGATACAACAAAGGGGCATGATCGGTATCCATACTTGGCCTTTTTCTCATCAGAGTCCATTGCAAGAACTACTCCTTTAGCTTGATCTCCTTGCTTCAATTAGTATTATGATGGAACAACTTCCTCCATTCAAATATTCCCTATATGCACCTGACCATCTCTTACCAACCAAATAAAACATGAAAAAAATCATCCAAGAGAATATCTATAGGATGTAAAAAATAAAATGTACGAAGTAACAAATTAAACGATGTAAACATTTGAATCACACATGCTTCACTTTATAGGACAGTTTGAAGGCCTTAACCTATGAATGTTGTGTTGCTTAAGGTTTGATTAGAAGGACTAAAAAACAAATACAATCTCCAACATGTTCCAGATTTGTGGCTATCTCAAAATACTTTTCAAAGACAAAATTACAACATATTGTCACAAGGATATTACTCGCGGTTTAACTGATCATACTTGACATCTTATATTAACAGTTTCCTTTTACATGATGCTAGTCCTCTGCCCATGCCTTAGAACTATGGCTAAAAGGGTGTGCTACATTACTGGGGCTTGTAATTCCAGTCAACATAATTATAACTAATTATGAGAACAATATAGCATTTCTTATATACTGGATTGCTGAAATTAAATATTAGCTTACTGTATGAATTACAATGCATAGATAGAAACAGAGATGGTTTCCAACAAAAAGCGCCCAAAAAGGCAGAAAAATTCATAGGAGACACTTATTTCGCTTCTTCGGTGCTGGTATTTGATGACCACCACCATCATCACTTCCACATTCATCCTCCTGCACCTCAAGGGTTGCAGGTACCACTTTGCCCCTGCAAATAGATCAATGAAGTGAAAATTACAGTTAAAACATTCTATATTTTTACAAAGAGTTACAATGCACATTCACAAGAACGACACCAAGCCTTCTCCATTAAGCATTCCATGTTAGTGAACAGTGTCTACTTAGGGAATAAAACACTATTATCAGAAGTCAATCATATATAAAGATGCTAAACACTAAACCGAACTAAACATTTCCATTTATTGGAACTACCCATCATCAAAAGTAAGTAAAACCAATCTACAAATCTATGATTAACTTACAAGCATGATATGTCATGGAGGAAAATTTTCTTAATAGAAGGTGCTTTGCCACTCGAAGAATCACAAAAATTGAAGTAGAATATGAGACTAAATAATTATTTCAACAATTTTTTATTGACAAAGATTTTATTTAACTTCCACATTATTGTCTAATAAAATCTATTATTTAATAACATAGTAGTATTAATATGTAAATATCAAATTATAGAATACTATTCTACTAACATCTAATTATGTTTCGTATTATTATGATATTTTCGAGTCTCAGAGCTAGACAACAATTCCAACCGACCTTCTTGTCTAACTTGTAGGGGATGCCAACTTTCACAGGAAAAACATAGTATTTACAAACAATACTAAAATATCACTGGAACATCACACAAGAGCCTTGACACTTGTGTGCATAATCAATAATGTTAAAATAAATAATCTTTACAATCAAAACCAATTCAGAGCCCTTGCATCCCAATCTAATCTTACAACAATTTCCACAATTTAAAAATATGTGGAGGTTCAATGCCAGTTATAAAACGTGTTTGACTGCAATATTGTTTCCAAATAAAAGTTCCCATCAGAGAACCTTTCTCTATATTCCTCTAGTTCCCACAGCTTCCTCAACTCCAGATATCCTTCACGTATCAATGTGTCAAACTGTGATTTTATTGGCATAGAATTGGGGTTGTTTTGTAACTAGTCAGCAATAATTGCTACCAAAGCAATACAAGCACTCTCCCCTGCAGCATGTTCACTTCGTTGGTCAATTGAAGCAAAAAGTCCTTCTGTTGATACCTTCATTTGTCCATCTCTGCTAACCAATACTTTATGTTCCCAACTATTAATGGTAAAGTTGTCATCTCCAAAGTCTAAACACACAGACATGTTCAGAGCTACACTGGAATCAAACTCATTGACCTGCAACATATAAATAGATATTGATATTAATATCTACCAGATATTGCAAGAGATAGTTAAACACAAATGAAGCAACAAACAACAGGGTTCTATCAGTTTCTAAATTGATGTTGAAGTAAATTCAATACTTGAAAATAATCCATATCTAGAAGCATTGAACTGTAATCAAAAGTATTCAATCCAAACACAATATCTCAAACACTCAAGATTCGTACCAAACTAAGTAACACACTTCCAAACTTGTTTGTAGCACCAAATGAAGCACTCAAAAATTCCAAAAACAGTACAAGCACCCATTAGTATTACACTTGTACTTTTTACTATGGTATGAATAATGTGACATAGTTATAAGGGAAGAACACATCAAGAGATGAGTTGTATATCACTAGGTAAGGCCACATGGTGAAGCCTGATTAAAACGAACCCAAGTCACCAATCATCTCACTGGATAAAAAATAAACATAAATTCATAAAAACAAACAAAATGTTTAATCTTTTTTTACTTAAAAATCCGAAGATACCAAATTGTAATCACAAGCATTTGGGCTACATGATACACAGTCGTTGATTGTAGCACCAAAATAATGCAATCAAATATGCCATTTGAAACACTCTCCTGGGCCACATTTGGTATTCCATAAATGGACTACTTTTTGGCCATGGAGATGGATGAGTAGAATGCTGGCAGGCAGCCTACTACTTTGCAGCAGTGTGACTGATCCTATTGATCTCATCAAGGCCTACACAAAAACCTATGATGGCCACTGACCAAATACAAGGGTTAATCTTATCCTAATAAAAAATTGCAAGCATATAATTAATTACTTTCCTTAGGATAATGATGTGTACTTGGGTCTTTTGGTGGTTTTCTTTAGCAAATTTAGCAAATATTATTGGTTTCTTTCAAAATTTGAATGAGGTGTAGTTTTTTCATACTACTTGGTCAATGGAAATTTATGTATGTAGTATATGCTGAATAGACCATCCTCAAACTTGATACAAGCATAGGTTGGCCTTTTGCGACAACATTTTCTACACAATCAGGATCAAACCCTGTTTTCCATCACTCTAGTGAGGAATCATTTTATATGTAATGCATTTCTAGGATATATTTAATAAGCATGATTAGCTTAAATAAAACAACTAACAATGTATTTCATGCATTAAAATTGGCATTATACAGGGATTGCATAATGTGCATGGTAATTACAGCATGCCAAACATGGCAACCTCTATATCTACATGCAATTCTGGATTTGGAGGACTTCCCCTTGGCGGAGTCCATCAACCCTCTGGGAGCATTTCTACTGGATGCTTTGCATCAAACAAACTTCCAGTTGATCTCTCCCAGGTCTACTTGTTTTAGTTCTGATGGTGTGCTCAATAGGTCAATTTTGTTGTAGTTAGTAGATAATCTTCTTATTTCCCATGGGACTTCTTTGTTGAATGTTTGCTACAAACAAAATTTTTTGATCTTCTGGAATATTTCCTGACTTCTATATGTATGACATGTTTGGTACTAGCAGTTATCATGTGGTGGATTGCATGGCCATACAAGGATAACAAACCGAGGAGGTACTATTCTAGCAAGAATTTATTATGTTCACTATTAGTATGAAAAAATAAATATTATTTTTTTAGTACTAGCATGAATGGAATTGACGCGTACGCTCAAAGATCATTCCTTGTTTCAGTAGCAATTTTTATCATGATGAAAATTATTCCAGTATTAGGAGTATCTCCTCTTACAAGCAATGTAGGGCCTAGGATAACAAGCTCTACTGGAAACATTATGGGTTCAGCTGGAGCCAACCTTGGGAGGACCATAAATCTTGGTGCTGGAAAAAGTCATGTATCAGGATCGAGTCGCGCTGGAGCTGGAGGTGTTGGAGTACGAGGGCCTGGTAGACTAATGAATAGTTTTTCCCAACAAGATTTGTTATCATAAATTATCAACATGATAAAACATACTGAACATTGCTGGTTATAACTTGAATTTAAGAGTCTCTTATTTATTTTGTTTGCTTGTGCTCAGCTTTGGTTTGTTATTTCTTGCAATTTTGGTCCATATCCAGAACAGATCATTGGTAAGTGAACACCAATTGATGAAGTTAGTTGAAATGTGCAACAACTGACTTTAAAAATACAGTTGCTAATATGGGTCAATGTTTTATGATCTAGTCATATAATAGAAAAATGCATTGTCTAACTATTATATGTTTTGGAGTTTTTGGCCGGAATTCAATGAAACAATTTTCAGTTAATTCATGATCTTTTGTGTTAATTCATGATATTTTGTTGTTTAAAATGTGTTTTTGAGTGCATATATAGATTCCACACCCTGAAAGACACCTGGGGCAGTCATATTGCGGAGATTTCACAACTCATACTTGTGATTGCAATAAATCCCGACCAGATTTTGGGCAAATTCTGACTGTAAAATATGCCCGAAAAATATCCAAAATATATAACAGATAGACTAGGGCCTTGAAAAGTGGTTGGATTTCACCTCATATGATACACACAAGAAGAAATTGCATGCATGAGTTTTACACCACTGGAGCTTTCAAATAATGAATAAAGGAACAAATAGGATATCCTGAGGAATTATTGCTTGGTGTGATAGGTGAACAAATATGCAGGCAATAATAAAGGGAAAAATAGAACAAAGAAATACCTCGTGTATATTGTTTTTATTGGTGTCATCGTCATTTCTACTTTCTTGTCCTTTACCACAAAATTTTTGTTATTGCCAACATGTTCTCTTGTCGTTATTTGAATTTATTTTGTTGCTTCTGCTCCAGTATCTATGTTGCTTAAGTTTTTATTATATCTCTATGTGCTTTCGACATGGGGATTGAGGTGTTTATATTTATTTTCAAGTATGAAATTTTTTTTCTTATTGTAATGGAGTAATAATGGAGTATAAATTTAATATCAACTGATATTATGCGTAAAATTTATCAACTTAAGTATTAAGTTTAAGATGCTTAAAATACTTACCTTCCTGAAATATATAAATGTATACTTCAAAATTTTGAACCATTTCAGCATATACAATATGAAATGATAAAATTAAATAAGTATATTGAATACATAAATGATAATTCCAAGCAAATACATGATGCTTTCAAGTTGGGATAAAGATGGATAAAGTCTTATGCACCTTCTGCCAAAGATAAAAGTTCATGAATGAAACAAGATATGTTCTGCAAGGTTGCCTAAAGAAAAGGCTAATAGAAATACCTATCATGATAAAAATCAGTTGTAACCATTTTATGTAAGTGGGATAGTTATAGGAGAAGTACTACTGCAAAATGGAAAAAATGTAGCCTATGAAAGTAGATAAAAAACATCATTAAAAAAATATACATAATATTTGATTTATAATTATTCACATCAATAAATATGGAAACATCACCTCAAAAATAGTGACTTTGAAGCAATAACAGTTCAGAAACTACTATAGTTTCCCTCCAGATGGAGATCTTCCTGACAAATTTTTAGGGACGTTCCTGCAGCACTGTGACATTAGCAACTAGATAACAAATTTGTTCAAATCTCCATGTTACCATGCATGTTTATTCCTAATCTTGTTGGGTTTCCTTTGGTATGACCTTACAGACGCTTGAGAAACTCTTTTGAGGCTTTTGTTGGGTTGAACTTTAGGGGAAGAAAGGCTTCCATCGTATCCATTGGATCTTCTATTGCAGCCCCAAGGATTCCATATGTATGGATATGATTGGCTTCTTTTGATATAATGAAGCCTTATGCATGAAGTATATCATCTTGGTAGGGTAAGGCAACAAAATTTGGTAGTGTTGGTGTGAAGGTGCATTTCACTTGGGGTTGTGTCGAGTAAAATATGTTGGAGTAAGGCAAAATTTCAAACCCTTCTATTTACACCAATTAATCTGGAAAAAAGGGTTGTTTGTGGCATAAAGTATACGGAAAATATGGGAGATTGTCAAACCTTTCCTCATTTGGAAAGGACATTATAAGGGCATGCCTATAATTCCATGAGCATTATATTTGGTGGTTTCCACTTAAATTTTTCAATGACAAGCCCTTAGAGGATATCCCTTGGTTTTGGAAACACCTTTAGGCTTTTTAAGAGGGGCATTGTTAAAGGGAAGGACCCTTTTCATGCTTGGTCCAAGGACTAGAAATTATAGGCGTTGGATGGAAGGTTAAATTCAACTTGGTCATCATTAATAGGATGATTAGTAAGAGGGTTAATTGTTGTTAACTTATACCTGAAGTGGCTCATCTTGGTAGGGTAAGGAAACAAAATTTGGGGGTGCTTGTGTGAAAGTGAATTTCACTTGGGGTTGTGTCAAGTAAAATAAGTTGAAGTGATGCAAACTTTCAAACCCTTCTATTTACACCAATTAAGCTGAAAATCAAAAGTAAGTTTGTGGCATAGAGTATATGGAGAACATGGAAAATCGTCAAACTTTGCTTCGTTTGGAAAGACATTGAGGACATGCATTATATTTTGTGGTTGCCACTTAAATTGTTCAATGTTATGCCCTTGGAGGAAATCTCGTGGTTTTGTTCAAACACCTTTTTCAAGTGAATGTTACTATTAGTGGTAAGATATTTTTACTCATTGGCATCTGACATATTCTCTTTTATGCATCTTAAGTTTTGTCTTTCTTGAAGCTGGGCTCTAGCCTTGATTTGATTCTACTTCTCTTGTTTTTTCATATATAGCTTCATTACAAATAGATTATCCTATTCTCTTTGAGCTTTATAATGCCGCAACAGAACGTAGATAGCATTGTGGAGTACTTGAGTTTACTGCTGATGAGGGCATACTTTACATGCCATACTGGGTATGTCAGCCTTTGTTTTTCTTGGCATGTTTAAGAGATAATCCAACCTCTATCAAAAATTTTAAGCATTTTTTAGGAGATTTTTCTAATATGTATCATGTTGTATTTAGATGATGCAAAATATGTGGTTACAAGAGGGAGATATTGTTAAGGTGAAAAATGCAACACTTCCAAAAGGAACTTATGTGAAATTGCAACTTCACACAAAATATTTTCTTAACATCTCCAATCCTAAGGCTATGTAAGTATTTCATCTATCATACTCCAAATAATTGCAATGGAAATTTCATGGAAGTTATGTTATAGCTGATGATTTTGATTGCTCCTTGAATTGCCTTTAACAAATTTACAACTTCATGTCTCAAGAAAGTTATGTATACATAGGTTTAACTTTATTTTTTATTATGTAGATTGGAAACAACTTTAAGGAACTTTTCCTGCTTAACTACAAATGATAGCATCATGGTATCTTACAACAGAAAATACTATTATTTAGATGTTGTTGACACCAAGCCGTCCTCTGCCATATCAATCATTGAGACAGACTGTGAACTTGATATTGAACTTCCTCTTGACTAAAAATAATAAATGAGTGTATCCACAGCCTCTTATACTCTATTGAGCATAAGTACTGCATCTGAAGGTGTTCTTATTTATTTTTCTATCAACTTTCATTCGTAAAAGAAAACCAGGGTATTCAAGTTTTCTTTGTATAGTAACCTAGATTACAATATAGTCATTTAGACCAATCCTTCAAACAATGGTGTGGATTATGATACCTTATGGTCTGCAAATGCATCCAATTAGACTGGAAAGTATGTAGCATATTAACAATGATGCAGGTAATTCTAGAATCAAATAGTAAAGAAAATTTAACAAAAAAATCATCTTTCTATAATTTCTCAAAATCAGAAACCAACAAATATAGATACTGTTATCACTCAGGTTTTCCTAGAAGTTGTGTAAGAGGAAAGTATACCCGAGGTAACCACAAACCAACCTTCAGATGCAGAATCTAGCCAATCTGCATCCAGAGAGGGCTCTCTCTTTATGATTTATCTTTGTTCCTAGAAGGTTTTAGGCTAGTTATAGATCCAAGATGTTTGTTTAGAAAAATGGTGGAATCTGACAGAACCAGTTGAATTTGATCCATTGGGCTATGGAGTCAAAGGATGGCTAGTTTATTCTAAAGCACAAAGATGGTTTTACAAGGCAAAGATAATGAAGCAGAGAACAATCCTTAAAATTTAAAGTGGATGGGATGATCTTGAAGGGATGAAAGGCAGCTAAGAATCTTTCACCATGTCCAAAAGAAAGAAGTGAAATGACTACAAACAAAGAGAAATGAAGAATTCTTTATTATAGTAATCAATAATGTTTAAATTAGCAAAGCAGGAGCATTTAAGAATTCATGCTTATAACTAATTTAGAAGAAAACATTAAGAATAACCACATTTGAAAAAAGAGTACAATTAAGCAAATTCTGTTTCAATCCTTTATGTAAATTATTTAGAAATGGATAAGATGGTATTATAAAGCGATATAAAATTTAAAGACAAAAAGACTAAGAAAGACTTATTAGTATAGTCAACACATGAATCTGCAAAATCCTGTGCTTTAAATCGTCATCAATTAAATATAAATAAATTTCTCCAAAATGCTTTTTATTAAGAAAAATCTCAAATATTCTGACAAAAGTAATATAATCCACCCCAAATGCTTCCAAGAGTGGAGTATTTATACAAATTCTAAACTAAAATATCTTGAAACAAATATCAAAATTGGTTCCTATGATCTCTCCAACTATTTACATAAATAGAACTTAATTAAAGGACACTCAAACTAATGCATCTATTTGGCACTGTTTTGTATGGATAGGTGATGAAAAAGAGGAGAATTCGAATTTGATCCAACTCTTAGTTGATGATGAGGCATCCAAGTCACTAAGTGCTTCCTTTCTTTGTGCAATCTGCTCCAACAATTCTGCAAACTTGGGGTCCAATGATATCTTTGTATTTCTCAATCCGTAATAGATATGTAAAAAGTTAAAGAGGTTATTGTAGATAAATATTTTGGTGAGATAAAAAATCACCATTTTCCCAAAATTCCTTTTGATATACATAATAGTCTGTACTAGACATGTGTAAAGCGAGTTTTGATCTGAAATGGCTGTAAAGATGCACATGTATCTCTCATTATAAAACCACTTGTGAAAACAACAGAGGATGAATATTTTTGTAGATGGGTCTCTTAGGAACAAAAGCCTCCTTTAGTTTTGTAAGATGTATTTCTGATTGGCCACAATATTCTCTGCAAAATGATGACTTAACAAGAATTTTCTGCAAAAAGTGCTTTCCAACATTGTTTAATATTTCCAAAACCATAATGGCTGTTAGAAATGTGAGAGAGGTTTTTGTAGATGGCCCTCTTAAGAACATAAACCTCCTTCAAGTTTGTAAAATTCATCTTGGATTGATCACAATAGTTTCTGCAAAACTATGACTAAAATATGAAATTTCTGCAAAAATGTTCCTTCTTGTTATGTTTTTTCATCTTTTTACTTTCTTGCTCTTTTGACTATTTTACTTTCACTTTAGACAAACTTCAATGTTGGTGAAATTATTTTCATCTCTTTTTACCATTTTACTGCCTCTGTAATTACTTTTACTGTTTTAACTTTGACTGCTCTGTAACTTCATTTTAACTTTCACTCTGACTTTTACCTATACACTTTAACCACTGATACTCTTTAGCTGTTATGCTTTCTAACCTCTATTTGAATAGATTTGATAACAATATTGGAGTAAACAAATCTTATGACTAGTATTAAGACTGTTTATCCAAGTATGTGATCTTCTGATTACCTCTTCAGAGGACGACCGAGTAGATTTTTCAAGCAATTTCCCAATGGACAAGGGAGTGAGGTTTTGACCAAGTTCAAAATGGAGCATCATTCAAGGCTACCGGAGCTTCCATTTTGGTTCTTTTGTATTCAAAATGGAGGTTTCTGGTTTTTCTTCATAGGCTGGGTGCAATTTCAATTTTAAATGAAGGAAATTAACGCAATTGCAGTTTCAGGGGAACAATTCACAGTTTTAAAACCTCAGGGAATGATCTCAGTGATAAGATTTAATCACTAATCCAGTGGAAAACAAGGAAAACAGACTTTCTTTCGAATTTTGAAGTGCTATAGGATAAATAACTGTTCTTGGAGGAAAGCTGGTTTTTAACAGGTATCAGGCGGTAGCAGGAGGATGCTTGAACACGGTGCGCGAGGTGCGGAGCTCCTGAATGAAACAGGTGGATTTGGAGGAAATTTAGTCGGCAGCTTCTGATCGCGTTCAAATGGGTAATATAATAAAAACACGAAATTTTGTTTTATTTCCAAAGTTAAAAAAGGGTTTTTAGTTTTTCGAGGAGTGACGTCACTTTGGTACGGGCTGACGTGGGGCAAGGGCCGGGCCGTAAGCGGTTAGTCCCTGCACCGCTTATGGAAAAAGGTGGTATTAGATGAGCGAGCAGCGATTTCATTAGAGTATCGACACGTGGACGTGTGACTAGTCAAATACCACCAATCCCCCGCGCGTTAAAACTCTAACAAAGGATGGGTAGCGGAATTGCCGAGGAGCGTTGATCTTTGGAAGAGCGATCGGACGGTTGCAATGACGGGGAGATCGTGGGAAGTTAAATGGTGCGGGCCCAATATATTTATCGTTAATTAATCACCCCGGGTGGGAGTTTATTGGTGGAGGTAAGGTTATTAATTAGTTCTGATAACTAATTAATCCCGTAATTATAATGGAAAAAGGAGTCGTGGCAGGCTTTTATTGGGCGCGGGTATTAAAGTTAAAGTGTCGGGTGGGATGCCAGGTGGATGAGCCACGTTGGCATGGGATTTTTCCAAAGGTTGGTTTAAAAAGTAAAACTTCGAGTTTGATCCTTTTTGTATTAAACATATAGAATTACATGTTTAAACGTTATTTTGATATTTCTATTTATATGGTAGTAAATAAACATTATTTAATTACCATAGGGGCGGGACTATGCTCTAAGGATATATTTAACCAAAGGGCTTGTATAGCGGGTTTTTAATGAATATTTGGGAAGTAATTACTTTGGTTAAAACATAATAGAGGGGTTTTTGGGATATTAATTTAAAAGGAATTATATACTTAGGATAAGACATTTTCACTAGGGATTTAGTAACTAGAGTTTAACATTAATATGACCAAGGGACAAGGGAACTCAAAACACTTTGCTCATCTAAGAAAGTGATAATTTTTGAAGTAAATTGCAATATCTCATCTTCAACACCTAAACTTAGAATAGTA